>APFE030254799.1:1104-15724 GCA_000404065.3 Pinus taeda
ACAATAATAATGTAAGGGCACAATAATAACAATAGTGGGCTTCTATGGGGAACAATAGTAACAATATGGGCACTACATGGGTACATCAATATAATAAGTGGTTTGTACTAATAATAATAAGGGGTTACACTAGTAGTATAGGGGCCTAACAGACACTATTTACTGGGAGGACATTTCAAGATGTATATTGACCATTCCGTATTGAAATACCTAGTGAACAAGCCTATATAGATGGATTTTATTGTTTCAATAATATGATTTTGAGGTCATAGTCAAGCCGAGATGCTTAAACATAGGACCAGACCACTTATCACGAATTGAGACGAGTGAGGAACCAAAAAATTTGAAGGAGGGACTACCTAATGCACAACCCTTTGTAGTGCGCATCGCGGATGGACACTTTGAAGATATAATCCATTTTCTAACAATAAGGACTGCGCCGAAGAAGGAATTGGTGGTGCGCATGGTGGACTTTTCTGTTATCGCGGGGCACCTCTACAAGATGGGCAACAGTGAGATATTGCAAACATACGTACCTAAATTTGAACAAGATCAAATCCTCATGGAAGCACATGGGGGTGTTGTAGGAGGACACTATGCAGGACGCGCAACCGCACAAAAGGTTCTTTGCCCAGGATTATGGTGGCCGACCCTACACCAGGATTTGAAAGTGCACTGTAAGACCTGTAATATATGTCAAAGGACAGGAAAGCCATCACGGAGGGACGAGATGCCACTAAATCCCCAAATGACACTGCAACCATTTTAGAAATGGGTGATCAACTTTGTGGGCCTGATCAAACCTCAGGAAAAGATGGGTGCATGCTACATCATCACCATGATGGAATACCTGACACAATGAGTGGAAGCACATCCAGTCAAGGACTACACAGTCGTTGCGGATGCAAAGTTTTTGTTCAAAAACGTATTGAAACAATTTGGTTGTCTGAAAATCTTAATGAGTGATTGCGGAACACATTTCTTGAATGAAACCATTAGCGTGCTCACAGAAGAGTTCCAGGTGTATCATCAGAAAAGTACACCGTACCACCCATAGGCTAATGGAACAGTAGAGGCATTCAATAAAATATTGGAGACTGTGCTGACCAAAGTATGTAACGCGTAGCGGAATGACTAGGACCTGCCGTACCCATTGTGTTATTGACATACAAGACAATGTGCAAGAAATTGACGAGACAAACACCATTCTAGTTGGTCTATGGTACAGAAGAAGTCATGCCGATGGAATACATCGTACCTAGTCTACAAATAGTAGCGCTCACAGGGATGACGTACTACGAAGCTCTGGAAGAAAGGCTCACGTAATTAGAAGAACTCGAGGAAGAACGATTTATGGATGGACTTCACCAATAGGTACAAAAGCAGCATGAAAAATCCTGGCACGACTGCCATGTCAAGTTGCGCACCTTCAAGGTAAACGACTTAGTGCTACTGTATGACAACAAGTTTGAAATTTTTTGGGAAAATTCATAATGCACTGGCTGGGACCATATGTGGTAAAAGAAGTCACAGATGGAGGCATGGTCCGTCTAGTCAAACTTAATGGAGAACCCTTCCCAGGCAAAGTCAACGGAAGCTGCTTGAAACCCTACACGGGTGGGCCAACTCTCTGACTAACCGGCCAAAGCACAATCTTTGTGGCCCAAGGAGCTGAACAAGGGTGTGGGACTATAAACACAAGCACCAGAAGCCAGTACAAAAGAAAGGAAACGAGTCAGATGCAGATGATTCAGAAGAAGGAATGTACCAAGTCCAGCAAACAGCAAAACAGTACGCCACAGACCTCTAGGTAGTACGGGAACAGTTGGAGGGGCTCCGTGCCAAGATCGCCGAACCAACAAAGTGAGTTGGGACAAGTCACAATGATTGTGTTGGGGGCCTGTTGGGCATGGAACCACCCCACATCAAGTTTTGGGGCTCAAAGCCCAAGTTTTGGTCAAAGGTTTTGTAAGACTCCGCAAATTGTGGGCGCAGAGCGCGAAGTAAAGGTTAAAGTCATAGGGTTTTCCTCCCTAAATTAATGTAATGTAATGTAAAGTCATGTCAGCCTACCCATAGTCCACGGACCATGGGATTGTATAAATAGAGCGAGGCTCTAAGTTGTAAAGATAGTTGAGGATAGAGAAAGCAGTGAAGGAATGGTTCAAGCTTAGAGTAGTATTCTAAGTGTATTGGGTCATAGTAGTAGGAAGAGGCTCTGTAGCTGAGTGCGCATAGGCCCAGTAGAGTCTGCAACTGAGTGCGCGGACCCCTGCAGCTGAGTGCGCAGGGTGGTGTCAAGTTTGTAAGCAATATTGAAGATTAATAAAAAGAGAAGTTGATTCTTATTTATGTATAATTGTTGTGAATTATCTTCTTTATGTTTGTATTCATTTATGTATCGCGCGCACTGATATGATTGTTGAATATGTTGTGATAACCATAAATCTTACTCACACAAGTTAAGTAATTGGTTAATTAGCAAGAAACTTGCGTATTATATGGGTCGCACCCCGAGTAGGGCTGTAAAAAAGCCACACTACAGGTTGCAAAGGGATTGCAAGTGTGTGTAGCAACAGATCAGACCGCAGACCTCCAAAAGCCCATCAGACATCCCCAGGGTGTGGAAACCTGGTTCTAGTACCCTCCCATACTACTTTGGGTGAGACCTCAGTCCGTGCTCCGCGGACTATTGCCGACAGGGCCAATAGTACCAGGATTTGCTTGGCTAAATCACCTCTGAACCTGGGTCAAGCCCATACAAGCCAACATTTAGGAAGTGAACCAAGAGAAGGGGGTGTTTTCATGGGTTAGATCGGATTACATTGCAAAACTGAAAGCGTTGGGAGGTTGGGGCTTAAATAAGTTATTCCATTTCTCAAAATATTTCGCTACTAAATGTGTTTGGAGTCTAAGTTCAATGGAAAATATATGGACATCAGTGGATTTTCAAAAATACATTACTCCTAATTCGTTATAAGACTAGGTGAGAATGTCAAACAAACTAATATATTATTTCTACAATATGGGTATATATTCTCAGTGCTTTTGATATTTTTGGAAATGATATTACATGGCAGATCAGAAAATGTGATAGGGTGTGTCTTTATCTTGATCCACAGCCCGGTAATAGCATGAGTCACTTACTACCCCTTCCATTAATAAATTTTCTCAAAGATAAAGGCTACAATAAACTTGCTCACATTTCTAACCCAAATATTTCATCTATTTTGAGTCAATGTTGGATATTTGTAGAGGATCTTGGTTTAAAGGGGGGGGTATCAAATCTCATGGTAGGACTATATACAAGCTCTTTCTGATGGAAACATCATATTGATTGATAGACATGATGAGCTTATTTGAAGTATCTCCCCATTTGGATCTTACTCTCTAAATTTGAATTTCATCTTTCTCATGGAAAATAGAGTAGATGTGGAGAAAAAATGGTGGTGGAAGGTCGTATATAAATCTAAATTCCCCCAAAATAAAAACTATTCATGTGGTTTCTAATGATGAGGAAGTTTCTCACCTAGGAAGTCCTCCAGATAAGGTTCATGTATGGGTATGATTAGTGCTCATTATGTCAAAACAATGAGGAAAGTGTGATTCATTTGTTTATGGCTTATCCTTTCTTTCAACAGGTATGGAAGTTCTACACTTCAGCATTGTGTCACTCATTACATGGGTAAGGGTGGACCTAGAGTTTTTCTTACATTCTTGGTATTCCAACCCCATTAGTCCCCCTTTCAAATATCTTCCCTTATCATTTGTGGGGGAGTCTGGTTGGCCAGGATCAGGGCAGTATTTTAGGAAAATATTGCAGTTCATATGCACATTGTTGATTAGGTGTTGACCATCTCATGCCATTAACCACAGGAAAAAAGTTTGTTTCCCCTAAAGTGGTTACTCCTTAAAGCATTGGTTCTTATAAGTCATGGGATTTCTTTGATGGCACCTCAATCATAATGGGGAGATATATGGAGGAGGGTTCATTTTATTCCTTTCCCATAAACAAAGTTTCAAATTCAAGATGGGCCTGGGACCTACAACCAATAATCAAGTTAAACTTATAGGTTCCAAAAATTGTCTCCTATTTGCAAAACAGAGGGGTTGATCTCAGTTACACATTTTTGGGGATTCCATGCTATCTATAATTTAGCCTAATGACATTAATACTTGCAAGAATATATACCTTATGCCTATTCTAGAGGAGATAAAATTTATTATTGATACTTTTACATCTTTCTCTTGTTTACATATATACAGGAAAAGGAATTACGTCATTGACAACCTATTGTCGCTGCTACAACACCCTCCAAAAACAAATTCCTACATCCAAATTTTGGATCCTACTTTAACCTTGCATGTTGTCGTCACTAGTAGTAAGAGTCATTCCATGTGTTTTCTCTAAGTTTTCTAGTCCCTTTTGGAAGAAAACAAAATTGTCATCTTTTGGCATAGTATGTATCACATATTTCACAAGCGGAGTTACGGTTTGTTTCAAGGGGTAAATTTAGTGTTTAGGAGTCCTATTATCATATAGACATGTATTAGACTCATTCCCAAAGTTTTATACACTGTCGCACAAGTGTGGTCACCGTCGTCAAAAAGTGTATCATAAGTGTTGCACTTGGGGGAATTTGTTGTATTGTTGTCGTATTGAGGGGATCATTTTGTTCATGTGTTCTAAGTAATCAAAGTTGTGTCATCAATTGTTCCAAGTGTGTGATAATGTTCAATTTTTTTCTCTACTCACCTTGAACTCACTAATCCCACACTTAGTTAAATATTAAAAAGTTCCTTCCCGAGCAACTTGACTTCACGCAACCCTTTGGAACTATGAATTGTGTGGTCTCAACCCTCAAGCTCAAACCTTGCCTCTTGGAACTACACAATGTGTAGTTCCTTCCTCATAGAATTATGCACTGTGTAGTCTCCGTGTGTAAACATAACCCCTTGAGCTCTATAACTACATAGTTCAGCCTCCCAGTTAGCTCCTTATGTCCACTGCATAGTGTCAAGCATCAAGCTCTCATCCTTCCTCCTTGAATTGTGAAATTTCACAATCCCTAGTCCTCTCTCCCTCTAGAACTACGCATAAGGAAAATTCAAGCCTTAAGATTGCCTCCTTGAGCTCCTCAATTGTGTATTCACCTTTCCCTGACCTTCCTGAACTGCGCACTACACAGTCTCAAGCCTCAATCTTGATTCTTGGCCTCCGGAACTACAGATTGTGCAATCCCTGAGCCAGTATTTGAGTTTGACACCTAGTTCCAACTCAGTCAATGGTTTTCATTAAGCATGTTAGACTATGACTTTATTGGATTGATGTATACTAATAATGAGTGGTTTCCAGTTATAGGTATTATAATATGTCATGACAAGATGATGATGAAGGAGGAGAATCAGGAGACCAAGCTACAAGACACCTATGTAGTTGCAAAGACAAGTTGATCATTGAATGGGAAGATGAAAGGGAACCATATTGTGACAGCAGTTGAAGATCAAGATCATAGTGAAGAATCCCTACTTTTAGGCCTAATGGAGGAGGAAGAAGAAGAACATGTACAAATATAGAAACATAAATAATGGCTAGACATTGTCATATCATCTTTCATTCCATGTCATCAATGTCATGTCATTTCTTGTCAAGATGTTATATGAGTCATCATTTTCCACGTCATTTGTGGAAATGATTATGCAATTTCTAATATATGATAATGTAATGCAAAGTGGAAGTGCAAGATTCATATATAAAATGTGAAAAGTCATGAAGGAGTCAAAAGGTCATAAGGAAGTCAAATAGTCATGAGGTCACTCCAAGAGTCACAAGGGAGGTGAAGAGTCACCCCATTTGTTATATATACTCCCTCATAGCTCATGCAAAGGAATTTTCAGCTTGGTTCTTGCTACCAGGTATTAGAGAGGAAGATAGTTCTTTTGGAGGAACAAGTGGTTGCTCTAAACTATTGGAGCTAGTGGTGTTCATTATACCAATGTATCTTGAAACTTTTTCTTAATACTTGAAGCTTGCTGAGCCAACACACTTTCATGCGTATGTCGTGAATGTTGTAAGACTATTCTTTAAATGTTTGTGATATATGATGTTGTCATCTGTACTAAAGAATTTGAACTATTTCGGTGGCTTTGGTGCTTATATTGTTGAAGGTATGTTGTATTTGTTTTAACAATTGAACTATTTTGATGGATTTGGTGCTTATATTGTTGAAGGTATGTTGTATTTTTTTTAACAATCATTGATTTTATGTGAACTATTTTTCTAGTTGATCAACAATTCATTCATATATATATACTCATGTGTCTTTACTAGATTAATACTATTAATCGTATTTTAAAGGCTCATTTTTATCTCCCCCTTCAATTAAAAAACCTTGATACATTCTGCAACTGAACATTCCAAAAGGCATACCCACTTGTTCATTCAAAAGTACATGCACATTACTCTCTTGTGTTGAACATTGTAGCCATGCCAAATCTTTAAGAAAAATATTAGTCGGGCCTTATTTCCAGAAGCTATCCTACACCAAATTGTGTGAAGTCTAATTGGGAATTTTCATGGGGGATATCCCCTTGCATGTTGGTGGGATCCAAAACCTTCAACATTTTGGTGCTAGAAGGAGGAACCCCCTTTTTTTGGTTGAAAACTCACCACATCCTAACATACATACTTGTGCACAAGGTAGTAATGTTCCCATTTCCACTCCAACTCACACTCCTCAAACAAAATAAACTTCTCATTCTAGTCCAAGACAAGCCTTTGAGGATACTTACGATCAACTCCAGACTATCATACCCATCACTCGTTAGTTTGTGATAACTCTTGGTTTACTCCTTGTTGTTATTATTCTACTTCATAAGCCTATAAAGAAAGAAACAACTCCTAGTGGAATATTGGTTTTTTCGGTGGAATATTTAGTTATCGCAACACTTGAGGAGTTGGTTGAATCTACACAAAATCAAGGGGAACTTCCACCCATTGAGGAGAATCCATATAGTGAAGGGGAAGATTTTCATTTTTTTGACGACCACATTCTGGTTACAATGTAGATTGTAACAGTAAAGGGGAAACTTATTCATATTTAGAGGAAGAGGAGGAGAAAAGAGATGAGACATGGATGATGCAAACTTGGATTAGATGGCCAATGGCCAGTCACTCTTCCAGATAATCTACACAAGATACTAAAACATCCAGAAAATTTGTTGTCAAAGTTTAACCCCAATAAGAATACCAAATTTGAAGACCATCTAGAAAATTTCTCCAGGCATTTACGGATGCTTGAGGTACATTTTGATGATGTTGCTTGTAGACTCTTTCCGTAGAATTTAGAAGTTAGAGCATTTGTAGCATAATGTTCTAGCCAATTCAATCCATAGTCAGTGGAAGTTTAAGAAGCCATTTTGGGAAAAAAAATGTTGACAATAAGACTCCCACCATGTTATTTAAAGAACTTGGGAACCTGAAAATGGGGGACAAAGAAAGAGTTAAATATTTTAACCAAATATTCACTCATTTATTGAACATGTTCCCTGATGATGTGCAATTTCACAATGACATCAGTAAGGATTATTACACAATTTCCTTTCCAACTAACATATCTATGTTTTACAAAAGAGCTGCAAAGAATACTTTTCCCTTAAACTTTGCAGAAGCTCTTGCTATTAAAAAAAATTTGTGCTCTCTTGGATTCATTGAAGACATTGATGATTAGAAAGATTCTAAGTAAGCTAGTAGAAAAAACCAAGCCTCTTCCAGTAAAGCTAAAGACAAAGACTCTTTCGATATGGAAAGCTTCACCAAGTCTCTAAAGTTGCTCATGAACAATGTATTAGAGTTAAAGACAAGGTTGAGTGAGGAATCCACTACCAGCAACAAGTTTTCTAGGTCAACTTTCTTTTAAAAGAACAATAACTCTCAACTAGCCAAATCCACTCAAAGTTATAACGCAGTGTTCATTGTCAAAAGTTTTTTCCTGGATCATTTTTGCAATTTTCATTAAGAAACATTTATAAAATATGCTCCCATAGTGGAACCATAATATGAACACTATCATGGCTATTCTGGTTGATACTCTATTGGCGAAAGAACAACTTGAACAGAATGAAGAAGCGAATGAACCTACAACAAACGAAGAAATTTCGAGTGTTGGACACTCAATGAACATGTTTAGTGTTATATACAATGCTAATAAATAGAGTATTGATCAACTGTGAGCGACTGAATCTCCTCCCAAGCAGTCAACTGATTGTTACAACTTGACGAGAAAGGAACATATTTCTTAGTAGGAGTCCCACAATAGAGAAAAAAATTTATCTCTTATCGTTTGGAGTTTGAGTCCACCAAGAATGTTTTCCAATACAAAGCACTCATTCTAGGTTTGAAGAAAGCCATTGACCTCAAAGTTGAGGTGCTTAAAGTAATAGGTGACTTTGAAATAGTCACATGTTAGGTACGGAATACGATACATTGTGTGCAACCTAATCTTAAAATTTATCAAAAAGAGGGATGAAATTTGATTTTTCTTCCAAGATTTTAATATCATTTGTGTTCCTAGAATCTGCAATGTTGTTTTGGATATGTTAGCAAATGTTGTTTCTAGATTGTCACCGCTAAGGGATGGGATTTTTTTTAATTATTTATAGGCCATTTGTTCTTGATAATATCACTAATTTTCACGTTTTTAA
Source organism: Pinus taeda (assembly GCA_000404065.3). Lineage (NCBI taxonomy): Eukaryota > Viridiplantae > Streptophyta > Pinopsida > Pinales > Pinaceae > Pinus > Pinus taeda. The sequence continues at coordinate 9,808 of APFE030254799.1, forward strand.
TGATGACCAACTAATACTATGCTTTATGGATAATGTTGATGTATTAAAAAATGTAGTTATTGATGAGGACGAGCATGAGAAATTTTTACAGGACGCATATCAGGCAAGAAAAGAAAACCCCATGCCCAAGGGTTTGATGTCATTGAAAAATTTGTATGACCTAAAAAATTTCTTCAAGGGACTAGTAAACGCAAATACCCATACGTCCACTCTATTGCCCGAACAAATAAATATTGGTACAAAAGAAGATCTAAATTTTTTCAATCTCAGTACTTGTTGCACACCACAAGAGTGGCAATATTTTATCCACCTCTTTAAGAAATACTGAGATGTTTTCACATAGACATATAATGATCTTAATACTTATGCCACACAAATAATCTAGCATGTGATTCCAATTAAAGAAGGTACCAAGCCTTTTCAGTAGAAACTACGGATATTTCATCATGCCCTTGAGCCCCTCATTCAGAAAGAGTTGAGAAAATTGATGGATGCTCAGATCATTTTTAAAGTTTGTCATTCAACATGGGTTTCCAATATGGTTCGGATAAGGAAGAAGTCTAGGGAGATACGTTTGTACGTTCATTTTTGCAACCTAAATCACGTCTCGAACAAAGATAATTATCCAGTGTCATCAATGAAATAGATTTTGCAAATAGTATCAAGGTCTGAAATGTTTCCATTGATGGACAGTTTCTTTGGATACAACCATGTTCTGGTGTCAGAACCCGATAGGCACAATACCACATTTAGAACCAAGTTGGGTACATTTTCTTTTAAAAGAATTCCTTTTGGACTTGTTAACGTAGGCGATACCTTTCAACGTGCTATGGAAATCACATTTTGTGGTTTAATTGAACATAGCGTTGTAGTTTACTTAGATGATGTAACACTATTTCTAAATTAATATTTGATCACCCGCATCATCTAAACAAAATTTTTGAGTGATGTCGTAAATACAAGATATCTCTAAATCCCAAGAAGATCATATTGGGCCATATTATCACAAAGAGTGGGAATAAAGTGGACCTTAAATGGGTCAAAACTATCACTCAAATTCCCTTCCCATTAAATAAGAAATCTATGTAGTCCTTCATGGGGAAAATCAATTTCCTCTACAAGTTCATCTCAGACTATGAACAGATAGTTAAACCACTACAAGAGATGATAAAGAAGGATGTGATCTATAAATTGGATAAAAGAGAAAAGGATGCATGTTTCCACATTTAGCAAGCAATCACAGAATCTCTAGCACTATATAGTCCAAACTTTGGCAAAGATGATCTATTGTACTCTTTCACTTCTGATATGCTCTTGTTGTCGTTCTTACACAAAAAGGATGATCAAGATAATGAACGGCCTATATCACTCATGAGTTCCAAATTGCAATGACCTAGACTAAATTACCCCACTATTGACAAACAAGATTATGTAGTGTACAACATGGTAGAACACTTCAGGCCTTATCTTCTAAAAATCCATGCCGTTATCTTTGTGCCTCACCTAGTTGTTAGATCATTTTTTGTTCAACAAGAGTTGGGTGAAAGAAGAGAGAATTGTATGACCATCTTACAAGAGTGAGATATTGAATTGAAAACAATTCACACAATCAAAGGCCATGGCCTATTCCAGCTAGCAACAGAAGTGGCAAGTTCACTAGAAGATGATTCTTCTGGATGGGAGGAGGAAATAGAAATGTACAATATCGAACAAGCTACCCCTGCCATCCACCTCTTGGTACACATATATGTGATAATATCTTGAGCATGGTATCATTCCCTCTCATTTATCAGCAAGACAAAATAGGGCCATTAGACTAAAATCTCTATCATATCAGTTGGTACAAAGAGCGTTTTTCAGGAAGTGACATAATGGGGTCCTACTTAGATACCTGGAAGCACCTGATTTGGAAAGGTTACTGTGTGACCTAAATGATAGACCAGCTGAAGGGAATTTTGCAGGTGACACTATTGTTCACAACATTATGTGGGTCGGTTTGTATTGGCCCACACTTTTGAAGGATGCTTATGCTTATGCCCACAAATTTTCAATTTTTCATAAATGTGCTAGCTGATATAAGAAGCTAGTCGCCCCATTACAGCCCATCGTTGTAGAAGAACCATTCCAACAATGGGGCTTAGATGTTATTGGTGATATCTTTCAACACTCATCAAAGCATCACCACTACATTCTAACTACTACAGATTAATTTTCACTGTGGACAGAATTGGTTCCTCTCAAGAAAGTGAATGATCAGGAAGTTATCATTTTCCTCAAGAAGAACATTATCACTAGGTTAAGTGTTCCAACTTCACTTCTTTTCAATATTGCAACTTATTTCTGATCACTTAAACTTTATGAATTTTCATTATAAAATGTCATTTTATTGAAAAAATCAGCTAACTATTATCCACAGGGGGACGATTTTGCTGAGTCAACCAATAAGAACCTTATCTTTATCATAAAAAATATTTTCTTCTCCAAACAAAGGAACTAGCATAATTCTTTGGTGAACACTCTATGGATTGATTGTGTCATGCCTTAACCTTCTTTGAAAACCTATCCTTACTTTCTAGTGTATGGAAAAGAAGCCATCTACCTCCAAACATTTACCTTCCTAACCTTTAGAGTAAGTCATGTCTTCTAGTTCAAAGTAGGATAGAGACACTCTTGAAGTTATAAGAAAAAGGAGGAAAGAAAAATAAAAAAAATTCTCTGCATCAGAACTGCATTAAGAGATGGTTTGACTATAATTTTGTGGAGAAGAAGGAATTTCATTTTGGGGACCTGATATTGAAGTGGGAAAAATCCAACAAAGAGAAGGGGAAACACACTAAGTTCCAGTCCTTGTGGATCAGATCACTTGTTTTTCATGAGAAGTTTGGCCATTACGCTTATCATCTTAAATATATGGGTAGGAAGATGGACTCTCTTCCTATCAATAACCAAGATTTTAAACAATACTTTCAATAACATTATGGAGTTGTGCCCTACCCTATGTATATAGTCTATTACTTGTGTTTGTTTGTCTGTCATATTCCGTATTTTTCCATATATCTTCTCGTTCTTGTGTATAAGCCTCATGTCTAAGTGTGTTCTTGGTTCCAATGTATGTGGAAAAATAGAAAAGGGCCTTGTGACACTGCAACATTTGGCTAACCATTAGTCCTTCTTCGTTGTCTTATTTCATACCTTTTGGTTAATGATGTTTTTAGGCAAAATATGATCCTTGCATAAGGAGAACTTTGTGTGAAACCATGATAGCCATATATATTCTAGGAACCTTGCCTCTATGCTCAATTGCTTATGTTTCAGTGTTTTTAATGCTAATCCAATCAAGTATAGAAGGACTAGGGGAAAATATTAATGAGAAAACTCATATCATAGGTTTTATATATGATTCTCTAAAGTAACAACCTCTTATTCTCTAAATAAGTTGGGATCCCTCTTCCACCCCATGAAATAAATAAGTGTCGAAGCACAATCCTATAAAAATAAATAATAAATGGTGAAAGAAGAGAAAGCCTTCATGCACAGGGAGATGAAGAAATTAACTTCTCTAGGGTAATATCCAAGCTCACTAGTAGCAAAGCAATTCTAGTGTTTCTGAAGTGACTCTATCGGGGAACTATCCAGGCTTGCTCGTAGCAGAGTAACACCAAATATGAAAACGCATAATCTGTAGGGCAACTATCCAGGCTTGTGAATTACATTACCCTTCTCCTGAATTTAAACATTGTGATATAGCTAGCCTTATGAATGTTTTCAACCAAGAAATAGATTAATGGGACTATATCTATAACTCGATTAAGTGGGGAAGCCAAATTAATCTGCACAATGAATCAATACTTCTAGAGGAACTAGACCTTGTACAAAAAATTAGACCAAGGTAGATAAGTTGGAGTTCAACCAATGTGTTTCCAAGTGTTCTCGCTACTACAACACTCTCAAAAGCTTTGGCCCACATCCAAATTTTAGAGCCTACTTTAACCTTGCATGTTCTTTTCATGAGTAGTAAGAGTCATTTCATGTGTTTTCTCTAAGCTTTCTAGTCCCTTTTGGAAGAAAACCAAAGTGTAGTATTTTGACATGGGAAGTGTCACATATCACATAAGTATAATTATGGTTTGTATCAAATGGTAAATTTGGTGTTAATGAGTCTATTTATCATATATACATGTATTAGACTCATTCCCAAAATTTTATGCATTATCAAAGAAGTGTTTTCACTATCCTTGCAAAGTGTATCATAAGTGTCGCACTTCAAGGAACTTGTTGTATTGCTATTACATTGAAAGTATCATGTTGTTCATGTGTTCTGAGTGATAAATGTTGTGTCATCAATTGTTTCGAGCGTGTGATCATGTTCAATTTTTGTCTCTACTCACCTTAACCTCATTGATCCCACACTTAGTCAAATCCTGAAAAGTTCCTTCCTATGAAACTTGACTTCACTCATCACTCTAGAATCACGCACTGTGCAATCTCAACCCTCAAGCTTAGACCTTTCCTCTTGGAACTAATAAATGCGTAGTTCCTTGCTCCCAAAGATACATACTCTGTAGTCTCAATGCTCAAACCTAACCCCTTGAGCTCCAAAACTACATAGCTTAGCCTCCTAGTTAGCTCCTTCTATGCATTGCATAGTGTTAATCCTCAAGTTCTCATCCTACCTCCTTGAATTATGAAATTATGCAATCCCTAAGCCTCTATCCCTCTAGAACTATTCACTAGGAAAATTCAATCCTCAATACTTCCTCCTTGAGCTCCTTAACTGTGCAGTCACCCTACCCTGGCCTTCTTGGACTATGCAATGCACAGTCTCAAGCCTAAGTCTTGAGTCCTGAACTTTGGAACTATGCATTGTGCAATCCCTAAGCTAGACTCTCAGTCCAACACCTAGTTCCAGAAGAGTCAGTGTTTTTCATGAAGCATGTTAGACTATGATTTTATTGAGTTGATGTCATCCTGTCATGAGTGGTTTCCAGTTGTAGGTATTATATCATGTCATGAAAAGATGATGATTAAGGAGAAGAAGAAGGAGACCATGCTAGAAGAAACCTATGCAGTTGCAAAGACAAGTTGATCATTGAACGAGAACATGAAATGGAACCGTATTATGATAGTAGTTGAAGATCAAGATTGTAGTGAAGACTACCTACCTTTAAGCCTTATGGAGGAGGAAGAAGAAGAACATGCACCATCTGTCAAGACAATACAAAGATAGCAGTAGAAAGAATGGCTAGAGATTTCAATATCATCATTCATTGCATGTCATCAATGTCATATCATGTCTTGTCAAGGTGTCATGTAAATATGTTATATGAGTCATCATTTGCCAGATAATTTGTGTAAATGATTACATAATTTTCAATATATGAGAATGTAATGTAAAGTGGAATTCCAAGAGTCATTTATAGAATGTGAACAGTCATGAAGGAGTCAAAAGTTCATATGGAAGTCAAAGAGCCATGAGGGAAATCCAAGAGTCACAAGGGAGGTGAAGAGTCACCCCATTTGCTATATATACACCCTCATAGCTCATGCAAAGGAATTTTCACCTTGGCTCCTCCTACTAGGCATTAGAGAGGAAGATAGTTCTTTTGGAGGAGCAAGTGGTTGCTCTAGTGCTCCATTATTGGATCTAGTGGTGTTCATTGCAGTGATGTATCTCAGAACGTTTTCTTAATACTTGAAGCTCATTGAGCAGGAACACTTTCATGTGTATGTCGTAAATGTTCTAAGACTATTCTTTGAATGATTGTTATATATGTTGTTGTCATTTGTACTAAATAAATTGTACTATTTCGATGGATTTGGTGCTTATCTTGTTGAAGGTGCAATGTATTTGTTTTAACAATCTTTGCTTCTATGTAAACTATTTTGCTAGTTAATCAATGATTAATCTATATATATA
>APFE030254805.1:0-20672 GCA_000404065.3 Pinus taeda
GGGAAACCCTTTGATCAAATCTTCTTTTATCTTCAATAATTCAGCAGAGAGAAATAGTACAATAAATTTGATTCATATCAGCAGTAGCAAACCCTAGATCAGCAGCATCAACATTAGCGGCGTCATTATCAAACTAGGGCAGACGATATCTCATAAACCGACCGTCGGATTGACTTCATTCAACCACCAAAAGTTTCGGCTTTCAGAGGAGGTTCAGATGAACCTACAACACAGTTCCAAAGAGGAGATCTTCTAGGCCTCGCAAGTCAATATTTACTTCTACAGTTGCAGCATCAGTTTTAGCAGTTTCCGGCTTCAAACTAGGGCAGTCGATATCTTGCAAACCGTTCATCGAATTGACTTCATTCCACCACCAGAAGTTGTGGCTTTCAGAGGAGGTTCAAATGAACCTACAGTGCATTTCATATGAGGAGATCTTCTAGGCCTCGCAAGTCAATCTTTACTTTTGCAGTTGCAGCGTCAGTTTCAGCAGCTTCTGGCTTCACATGTGTGAGAGAGAGAGACCCATTTCAGTGCAGTAGAGAAGAGACTCATATCTGCGCAGTAGAGAGAGAGAGATGTGATGAGATGAGTGAGTCAAAATGAGGAAAAGTCCTCTTATATTTATACACAACGTTGGTGGGTGAATAGATGCAACTGTTGGGCTTCTGAGCCTACATGAGTTGTAGGTCGGCTTGATAATAATTCCATAATCAAAATAAATTCATATCTCCATGAATAGTTATCGGAATCGAATGATCTTTATATCAATCCTACACCTCTCGACGAGAGGAATCTAATAAAAATATTATCAGCCATGAATAAGATGACCCACATGAAGTTTTGCCCTGGTTGCCAATTTTAACACACTGCTAACACTGCATCCGTACTGCAACTCAGTTGCTGAGAGAAGCAACTGAAAAACATCCAAAATTAGTTGAACTTAACTGTGTTCAACATAATACAATGAATGTTGGAATCTGATTGTTGTTGATTTTGACCCTCTGAATCTTCTGTACTACTGCTGACTCCTACACTATACCAACTGCACTGCTGCCAATATTGCTATGTGTTGATCAGTCTCTGGTCCCCAGCTATTGCATCTCTCCTCCAAACAATCCACTACATCATCTGACATTAATTCCATCTCGCTACTGCCGAATCTTGGGCTCACGTGGCAAGGAATTGATCCAATAGCTGGACTTCTCAAGGATCCTGCCCATATGTAGTTCTCCCAACTACAGCTCAATATAACCCCATCTCCCTCCTGGAGATGCGTGGGCACTCATGGAAAACTCATCCTCGTCAATCTTTGTTGAAGTAGCCTTAGGATCATGTTTCTCATCCTTGTCATTTTTTCTTCAAAGGACACTGGGATGCATAGTGGCCCAACTCGCCACAACTAAAACATTTCACCTTCAAAATGTCCTTTCGCTTTGGCCTCTGTTGTCCCTTCGATGCTAGAGCTGCGTTCTCCTCCTTCATCTTTGTGCCACTCCCACTGCTACCACTGAGATTGACCTTCATTATGTCCCTCCTTAACTCCTCCTGTTGAAGAGTCGCCCACATCTCTCCCATGAAGGTAGTTTTTCTCTGGCCCAATATGCTTTGGATGAAAACTTGCCATTCATTCGAGACTTCGTTCAGGGCTATCCTCACCATCGCAGTTGGCTAAGGAGTGGACACCACTGCAGCAAGCTAGTCTGTAGTGTCCTGAAGACACTGAAGATAGAGGTTCACCCCTTCTCCTTTCTGCATCAAATTCCACTGCTACTTCTGCTCTAAATACATCTTCCGCCATTCGGAAGAGCCTTTATACAGTGACGACAAGGCTTCCCACATCTCTTGGGTTGTATCCTTTCCCTCCAAGTGTGAGACCACGTGATCTCAAACTCCATCGAAAATGAGCCTCTTTGCCTTCCCCTGCTCGACCTTGTACTTATTCTTATGGTCGTTGTCAACAGGAACGACTACAACAATTTTGACGTAGGCCTCGAGTTCATATTCCTCTAGAACAGCTAAGATTCTGGTCTTCCATATGACATAGTTGAAGGCACCTTCCAACCTGTACTGATCTTTGAGCCCATGCGATGCCATCTCACCCAACTGTCAAACCGACTCCTCTAGTCACTGCTTAGCACTGCTCAGTTGCTTAGCAAGTGAGAGATTTGAACTTTCTGGCAGAAAGTTCTTTGAGGAGAAGTTTCCCCTTCTACATGTCTTCGTTCTTTTCTAGCGGATTTCTGCCCCAGCAGAATCTGTGCCATTCAAGCACTGCGCTGAGGCTCTGCGTTACTCCCTCTGCCTCTACAAACTCATGAACTAGAAATCGTACCTCGCTGTCGTCTCTCTAAAAGAGAGATTTCCTCAAATCTGCTTCTGGCAAGGATTGCGCAATTCCTTCAAGGGGATTCGAATTGTTGCCAAGTGTAGCTTTCAGCCTCACTGCTCAGTGCTGGATTTTCTCTTCCTATTTCAAAATCAATGCTTTGATACCATGTGAAAACTCCTAGACTTGAAGGAACCCCTACTGCAGCAAATCTAAATCTACTTCACCTACTTGATTTTAAATTACACTCATCAAGTTATTCTTCTGAATACTGAAGCAAATTACTTCTGTAGCCGACACTAATTAAATATTTGATCTCATGAAACAAAAAACAGAGGAAAGAACAAGATACATAGGACACACTTATTTTTGGATACATTAGTCCCCGGAAAAACCCAATGCGCGAAAACAGGTGCAACAGTTCTGAGGGTTTATTATTATGCAGGAGAAATATCTGAATACAAATCTAGGATGCTCATCTAGCAATCCTTTACAGAGAAAAGGCTGGCGGAAAATCTAAGTGAGTTTTACCTCACTTCACCCGACAGAATTCTGGCTGATCGGGCACAACACTGGCTAACCCTGACTATTTCTGTGCTGGCTCTGCGTCATCCCTTTGTCACCTTCTCTGCCCTCTGTGTCAGCTCTCTCGGCTGTTCCAGCAGTTCCCGACAGTTTCGACAATTCTTGACAATTTCGACTATTCTAGCAGTTCTAGATTCTGCATGATAGACAACTTTTCTGTGTCAGCTCTCCTAGCTGTTCTGGTAGTTCCCAACAATTTTGGCTGTTCCAGCAGTTTTGGATTCTGCGTGACATGCAACTTTTCTGCATCAGCTCTCACGACTTCTACACTGCCTCTCTGCAAGCTCTCTTCACCTCTCTGTCAGTATTCACCGAAAAGACCTCCTCTCGGATTCTCACTGCCCCTCTGTTGCAACATCTCCCCAATTGATTTTCCTCATGAGAAGTTCTCATCTCAGAAAATCGATTTCCTCAATCTTTCTGTGTGTATTTCCAAATGAACCTCAAGCCTCCATTTTATACTTTTTCTGTTGAGTCTTCAATGACCGAGATTAAGTCTCTAATCAACGGCTAAGATTAAAACATGACTTGATCCGCCTTCTAGATCATTTTCACCCATATTTTGATTAATACCCATTAATATTTTAATTTCCCTAAGTTTAGACTTAGGAACTCCATTAAAAATATTAATTATTTTAATAAAATACAATCCGGGTGGAATTTCATCAAACAGTTTATGGGTTCTTTAGAACTCATGTGCCTTAGCCTCTCCACCAATTTTCAAGGCTAGACCACTTCCGATGCTACCAAAAACTAACAACCATGCTCTACATGACCAATAAGATCAAATAGGTCATTCAATAAAACTTTATGAAAAAAACAAGAGTGTCAATCACTCTTTCCATATGCTTTCATCATGCTTATCGCAATGATTACCAACAGACTCATGTATAGGAGTCAATGAGCTATCCTTCTATATGAAATCCATTATGACAAGTATCAAGAGTATCATATACTAGAGTCAAGGTGCTAGCCTTCTTTATTGGATCGAGATATCCAACAGATAGATCATAGATGTTAGCCAAACATCAAGTGTATCAATGTATCAACACTAGATAGCCTCATAGAATTCAATAAGATCAAAATGTTCAACACCAAGTGCATCATTTCATCATAGGAAACATATATCCAAGTCACTTTCATATACATGTATGAGCCATTTAAAGAAAGAGACATTCTCATCATACCTTAGGGCTTACCGATCCATCAGCTGAAACATACCATGCATACCTTGTGGTATTACCTGTGCACCTTCTCAGCAGACATAGGTCGCTTGAAGCACTTTGTCATCTTTTCATCAAGTACCTCTCTATCTCTTTCCAAATCTGCATCTCAAAATGATCCTCAAGAAGGATTTACTCATCACATCTCATCAAGGAGGTTAGAAACATCCATATACTCAAATACATATGCAGGAAGTACAAGCAATAAACATAATCATCAGATCTATAAGTCTAACAAGTAAGAAGCATCATAAGTCAAGAAATACTTATCTTCAATGAGAGGTGATCCTCTCCCTCTTGAACCAATCTTCAAGAGCCATTAATGTCCATGGTCCATATAACAATGTTGCCTTCAAGTATCTAACCAGATCTGTTAGGGATTATCACATTTAGGACTTCATCGAATCTTCGTCAAGTGCTTCACATAGACCAAGCTGGAGTTTCATACATCAAATCTCAAGTCTTTGCCATAAACGGGGTTTCTCTCCAACCGTAACCTCATATAATCCATCAAGCCTTAATCATCAAGATGCCTAGGGTCAGCATCAGGGTGATCTCCATGACTTTTTTCAGCCCAGCTGTGATACCATGTTAATTTTTCTTAGGGTGACATTGTTCTTTGCTTTGATAATTGCATTTTATCATTAATACATTAAGTTCACCCCATATCATCATTACATTATTCATATCTACACCATTATACATTAACATATGCAATTATACAAAAGAAACAACATCATCATCATCAATGCAGCGGAACATAAAAGGAACAGTAAAAGAAACCATGCACACATATAGAGACACAAGGATTGGTTCAAGACCAGGGCAAAACCCACCATGGGGAAAACCCTTGCAAATCTTCTTCTTCTTAGATCATCATCAAAGATGCAACAAAAAGAGAGTACAATGATCCATGACTTTATTTATGCAGCAAAACAATTATGGTATCCATGAAACATATCTAATCATGTTAGAAATCAAAACCCTCATATTGATGGCTGTAATGTGCTGTCACAAACTGATGTCAACTGCTGTATACTACTGTCACTGTGCCAAACATTGCTAAACACTATTGTCATTGAGCGAAAACTTTGGAATACTGAAAACTTATCTTTGAGTCTCGGATGTAGTTAGGAGAAGCTCTGCGAGTGACTATAGCAGCCCTGGATGCTCTTTGACAAATGTGTGGCAGCGACTGTGGCAACGTGGACGCTCCAATAACATTTTGTGCATGCGTTTGGAGACCAACTTATCAAATCTACTAGAAAACCCTTGGTCACTCCCTTGAAGTTACTATGCATGTGTCTGGGACAACCTAAACATTGTCAGGGCCACTCTGTGCGAGCGTCCGGGGAACGACACCTCTAGATCTGCCTCTGAGAGCCTGGATGCTCCCATAAGCCTTTGTGCCAGCATCCAAGGCTCTCTGGACGCTCTCATGACCACTGTGTGCCAACGTCTAGGGACCATAATGCCAAGTTCTGTGCCAATGTCCAAAAACTAGAAAACCCCTAACTAGGAATGAACCTCATGCCAATGATTTTGAACCCTTGCTCGAACTCCTTCCGTCGACCCTGTGCGAACCAAGACAAAAGAGAAGAGAAGATGTGTCCAAATAATCTTGAGGTCTCTTCTATTTATAGGCTTTCTTGAGGGTTCACTTGGGGTTAAGACTAACTTGAGCAGTTACTCATCTGGTTAGGGCTGACCCATTCCATAATACATGTATGAATAAAATAATTCATAACTCAACTTTCGCTTGACCAAATTGAGTGATTTTTAGGTCGATTTTTGGTTCTCTCGAAAAGAGGAATCTAATGCAATCATCATCTCAACCATTTGACCTCTCCAAGGTGGAATTTACCGCACTTGCAAAAATTAACACCTAAGGTTGACATGCATAATCTTATATCATTGCATCAAAATCACCCTCTATAAGTGTCACAAAACTAACCTTGCCCTGATCCTTGGAGTAAATCAGGGCGCAAAGTCCTCAGTCTACTAAGGCACAAAGATGTATGCAACATGGATGCAAAATCTCTATTCTCTGGAAGAAAAATACCACTCATGGGCATCTCAAGGATGAATTTCCTTAATAAAATCTCATTTCTAACAATTATGGAGTGACTTTCTAAAAATAGAAAGTCATGTCTAGCATCTCGAGTAAGACTTTCCAAAAATAGTAAATCACCTTAAATCAATGGGTAATCAAGTATAGTTGAAGGAAAATCACTTAACTTATCATTAATCAATTTTAATAGTTCAATCTCAACTTAATCCTCAATATTATTAATATTATTATTATCTCTTATGAGACTATGATATTATTATTAAAAGGGAATTACAAGTCACCTCCATTCCCTCATTCACTTCACATCTCTCTCCTTGATGACTCTCATGGCTCTATGTAAATCTCTCTCTCTTTTAATAATACATTACACTCTCTTTTATGCACTCATCAAAGAATGACATAATCTTCTTACACTCATTAAAGACATGTCATAAAAGATTCCTCTTACGCTCTCTTTAATGTATAAGTTACACTCTCTTTAACTAAGGCATGCATATTACTCATCCTTTATGACAAGAATTTGTTGCTCCTCCTATATATATGTCTCATGTATTTTCACTTAAGAAGGGGGGAGGTGCATTGTGATACCAAGAGTTGGAGAGATAATAAAAAAAAATTATGAGAGGGAGAGACTTGGAGAGTAGCCAATTTCTTTTGAAATGAATTTGAAATTCAAAAACTAAGTTATTAAGTAGCTCTATCTGGTGGCGCTGACCATGAGTGGTATTGGGCAGAACTGAAACTTATTTTGCTCAGCTTGCCTTGTATATCTCTCTACTGCTATATTTTAGTACTGCTTGTGAGATCTTACAGCTCGGGGGTTCTAGGGGGAGAAGTTCTCCCTGGATATGGTTGGGTGGAAAACCGGATGGTTCCCAATGCACTGGTTAGGATATTGGAGCTGGAGCATACTCTCATCTTTTTGGAGCTATATATATACATTGTCAGATATATCTATCAATGTTCTTGAAATTTTGGTTTCTTATTACGTTTTAAAGTGTTGTGGAAAATTTAAATTTATTGGAAATTGCTGCGTTGAGTTATTACAAAATTATGAATATTCAAAAAGTTATTTCTGAGCTAACCAACAATGAGTTAACAGTTTCATGGCAACTATGTATGAGAATGTACATGCAAGGGGATTAAATCAAGAATGTGTTGCCAAAGTTTTTAAGTTCAATTTATAATGATTTTTTGTCCATAGCACGTTCCCATGAGTTTGATGAAAATATCATATTAGCATAAATTTGGGTTTTCTTTCTCCATGTATGTAGATGAAGTTTGCACACTAAGTGTTTCATAAAAGTGATAAATGAGACAGTAGGAATTTTTCTGTTGTTGTTTTAAAGAATCGCATTTCGGGGAATTTATATTGCGATTCAGCTCAACATCAATGGGTATCCGTGCCAATAGGCCATGTAACCCCCACTATGATTCCAAAATGTAGGTTTTCAGACTCTGATTCTCTAATCTGGGCGATTTTGTAGATTTGTCGCTGTCTATATGGACTGTCCATTGTTTGGTTTTGCTGATTTTTTTTCATCCTTGATTTACCTGGTGATCTATATTGATGACACTAACCTAGTTCATGCACTTTTAAATTGTTGTTTTAAATTCTCAATGGTTGTAGAATGCATGCTTGCAAAGTGTTTGACAAAATGCCCCAATGGTTGTAGATTGCATGCATGTAAAGTGTTTGTCAAAAGACCTCAATGACTGTAGATTGCATGCTTGCAAGGTATTTTTCAAAAGGCCTCAATGGTTGTAGCTTTTGTGCATATAAATTGTTAAAGTAAATGTCTTACTGACTGTAACTTTTATGTACTAGAAATTTATGAATAGATTATTTAATAGATGTAACTTACTATGTTTGCGAGATTTTGTATGAATGTGAAAATGAATTCAATAATTTGTTGAAGTGTGAATAGAGAAGAGGACAATTGTTACTTTTATTATCTGCAGATATCATGAAAAAAAGGTTGTTGTTGGAAACAATTTTATAGTAACCAATTTTGCAAGATTTAATTACTTGTGCAAGTGAGCATAATAAGTTGTCCAAACTACATGTATTCATGGGTGCAGTTTTATGCTTGAGTAGCTATAGCATACAACTAATTGCGCCTAAGTTGGCAATTCCATTGTTTTAATGGACACTTTCTGAAGAATAACATGCTTTTGGACTGGTAACAATAGTTTCTCTTACTGCATCATTCATTCTACAAATCGTGATTGAAGCAATGCCTTAATAAGTGAGACTAAGAATTTTTAAATGATGAATTTGGAAATGTTGTTGGGTTAATATATTTTATGTTTCAATTTTATAAACATATCATATGTATTATATTCACAGATGAAGAAAGACATATTCTTCCCTAAATTACCTTGCTATAGGTAAGTTAATACTCACACTTATATGTGATTTTTGTAATAATGACATGATATTTTTGTAGTTATGATATCAAGAGTCAATAGGTGGGTTTTATTTAGCATAATCTAGGAAATCAAATAAGTTGATCTAGCTTAATGTTCACACATGGCATTATGGTGGAACTTATTTCCAGTCTTATGTAGAGTTCATGTATAAGTATGAAAAGAGCACATGCTATCATCTTTTAAACTTGAGAGGAAATGTGTTTTGGAATTGGTTTGAAGGGAAATTTACCCGACTTCTTATGTGATATTCTTATATTTAAATAGATGAAGGGAGTCGGGACATGATTACATGATAACTAAGTTCATAATGCTAAAAAAATAATTGAATATTAGTGATTAATGTGACCTCTACTTCTCTATATTATTGATGGTTGGTAAGGTGGGACACTACATAGTCCCTCCCTTGGATTAAACTAGGCCCGAAGTTTTCATATAGTTGTTGGATATCTATATATAGATATATATTTTATATGTATCTTTCTAAAATCAAATCAGGTTTCCATGAAGACCAAAAAAATACTATTATTAATCAAGTACTATGTATAGTTATGCCATAATAAATAAATTTTGACATACACCACAATACATGTTGTATCAGAATAATCATCTAATCAAATATATTATATCTAGATACTATTATGTGTAAATGATATAACACATAAAACTAGACTTCATAAGAAATATCAAGATTCTATTTATAATTCATTAACAATAATCCATTAACATAAGCAAATATAAGTTTAGAAATGCAACATTAATAATACATTAACCTCCTAAAAAATTGAATTTTTAAAATTAATTAAATATAAACAAAACTATTATTATTAAATTTAAAATTAAATTAAAACAATTTTTTTTTTAAGCTTAGGTAGGACCCTCTCATTTTTGAGTTTTTAACATGTCCGATATTCACCCCATTTCCGGGGGAGGTGCACAAGAATCGAACCCAAGATCTCCGGTTCGGTGAGGCTTTATTTCCACGGCCATTGCTCTTGAGCTACCCATGTAGACAAATTAATTAAAAAAAATTATTATTATTAATTTATTTTATTTAAATTTAAATAAAATCAAATAAAATAAAAAACTTATTACATAAACAATTCACTAAAACAAAAAACAAATAAAAAAAAACAATAAACATCCTGACTTAAAAAACATAAATTAGGTAATTTATCAAAGGATATATACTTAATTGAAAAAACCAAAACCAATAGCATTTAATTTAAGCAATTAATTAAAAACTAAAATAATTATATTCATGTAAAATAAATAAAGTTAAAAGAACTTTGTAATATATCATTAAAAATTATAAGAATATTAATACAAAATTAAATAATAAAAATGAATTTAAATTCAAATCATTTAGATGGTCGGCTTACAAACTTGACATTTCACACAACCATAACCATATTTATTGCTACTGTCTCTCTTCTTTGTAAATCAGTCCTGATGATGAGTCTTGGTCTAGACTCAAAACGTCGACAAATTAAAGATGAAAACTGTGGAATATCCGAATTCAGCTTCTAAAAAACCACACCACAGAAATCTACAAACCATTAACATAAAATATCTATCATATAAATGACAATGATCTCAGATTACTCATGATTGTCTTTTCTCTATCTAATGCATTAAGAATGCAATAGTTTTTCATGTGTCCTCTAACATTTCTATAGAAAAATTGAGCTTGTCAACTGACAAACAACTCCCACATTACTTGTATAAACAACGATAGTCCATCCCATGGCATAATAAATTTTGTATACAAAAAGCATCAAATCATATACATACAATTGTTAGTGAAACTACACAACAAAACATGTCATATATAAAACCCACTCTTACATCCCTCTTGATTTATGTCTTCTCAATACAAGATTAAGCATATATAATCATAAAAATCATGTACCATAACTTCCACAGTCATTTATAATTTGAGCATCCTTGTTTGCAAATAACCATGTCCCCTGCTACATCTTGTTCAATATAAGATTAAGCATATATAGTCATACAAATCATGTATCATGATTTCCACAGTCATTTATATTGAGCATCCTTGTTTGCAAATAACCAGGTGACCCAAACCAGGTCTATAGCATACAAGCATATACTTAAGTTTGATATGCATAATTTTATATCATTGCATCAAAATCACCCTCTATAAGTGTCACAAAATTAACCTTGCCAAAGTGGGACGCTGCACCCAAGGTGTGGACAAGGGGAGTGGGAGGCTAACCCTATGTGGACCTAGATGGGAAAAGAGATGAATGGGGCTAAAAAAAGTGGAAGGGAGTGATCTATATGGTATCGAGTGTTGATTTTCGGTAGCATCGGATGTGCTCTAGCCATAAAAATTGGTGGAGAGGCTAAGGTACATGAGATCTCCAAGAACCAAAAATCGTTTGGAGAAAGTCCACCCGAATGAAGAGATATTAAAATAATTAATATTTTTAATGGGGTTCCTAAGTCTAAACTTAGGAAAATTAAAATATTAATGTGTATTAATATAATATGGGTGAGAAAGTTCTAAGAGACGAGGATTAAGCCAGTTCTAATCTTAGCCTTTGATTCGGGACTTAATCTTGGTCGTTGAATCGTCAATAGGAAAGGTATAAGAGGAGGCTTGAGGGTCAATTGGAGACACACCAAGCAAGATCAAGAATTTGATTTTTTGGGGCAGGTTTTGCTGAGGAAATCGAGTTAGTGATCAGTTGCAACGAGAAGCAGTTTAGCAAGGGATTTCCATTCGAGGAGGAAGAATACGTAGCAGAGAGGCAGTGAAGTGTCGCAAGAGACAGTGTAGGCCCAAGAAGGGCTAACGCAAAGGCCCGAGGAGCCAGTGTAGAGGACACAAAGGGCCGTAGAGGCTGGCGTAGAGGGCCTTAGAAGCAGCACTGGGAGATTCTGTGGGGTAGACTAGGAGCTAATCAGTAGATCCTGAGCTGGGAGAGGGTGACACAGTTCTAGAGTAGTGCTTGGAGTAGCTTTCGCTGTCCAGCACAAGGAACAGTCATAGTCACTGTGGGATTGATCATTCGGTTGCTAATTTACTGAAATATCTGTCTCTGGAGAGAGGAATTACTGCCAAGGATATTCTTTGAAGGGTGAGCCATTTCTGGCACCCTAGTTGTATTAAAAAATCTGCTTAATAATAAAACCCTCACATATGCTGCACCGGTTTTCTCGCATTGGGTTTTTCTGGGGACGATTGTCCAAAAATAACGGTGTCCCTTGTGTTGTCTCAGTTTATTTAAGTTGTTGATTTATATATTTGTGAAGGCTGCAATTGTGTTTACTTCGATGTTTATGTTATTAAATAACTTGTTAATGTAAAAAACAAGTAGGAGATAGTAAACCAAATATTGCAGTAGGGGTTTTTGATGTGTTAGATTTAGAAATTTTCACATGGTATCAAAGGCATTGTAGATCATAGGAGACTGAAAGCACTAGCCAGGAAATCTGCGAGTTTGCAGCAGAGAAGCAGTTGTACTGAGAGACAACGTTGTTCCAGAGCCAGAGACACAGAAGGAGGGGTGATGCAGTGCAGAGAAGATGACGTAGAGGCTTACGCACTGCCTGCGTCAACATTCTAAGCCAGGAGAGGGTGACGCAATGGTTGGGAGGAGCCCACGCAGTAGCTGCATTAGCTGTCCAGGCCAACGTAGAGGCAGAAGGAGGGCAGATTAGGCCTACGTAGTTCCCAATCATCTTTCTTAGCCAGGAAGGATTGACGTTGTGGCCAGGAGGAGCTGATCGAGCTCTCACTGTTATTGCGCAGAGCTAGAAGGGATCAGATTCTTCAGTTGCCGGGGCTAAGGGAGCTGTGAAGGTTTTGATTTAAGGAGCTGGTGGGATGCTGGTTCTGTCAGTACAAAACAGTGTCTAAGGAGACTGAACCAAGGTAGAGGGAAGCACTACCTTGACAGATTTCTAGCCAAGAAATCTAGATTCGAGTTGCAGCAGTAAAGGAGGATTGGAGAGGAGTGATTCGGCAGTTGGCCGGAGGATTTCCGAGAGGGAAATCAGGACTCAGAGGAGCAGAGATGGCAGTGAACAGATTGAGGGATCATGACAGATTGGACGGGGCTTCCAATTTTGTCATCTGGAAGGCTAGGATCCTGGCAATCCTAGATAAACATCACATCAAGGACTATGTCTTGAGAACCGTAGCTGTCCAAGTTGACCCTGATGCAAATGAGAAGTATGAGGAGGCCCAGGTGAAGGCGAAATGCATGATTTTAGACGGGGTCAAGGATCATGTCATACCACATATTGTTGAGAAAAACACAACAAGGGAGATGTGGCAGACCCTAACTACCTTATACCAGGGCTCTTTTGTGCAGCGAAAGATGTTATTGGAAAATCAGCTGAGGTCATATCAAATGCAGAAAGGAGAGGAGATAGATCTATTCCTTCTCAGGTTGCAACAAATTCGCGACCAACTTACTTCCGTGGGGTCTACACTGGATCCAGAGTTCATGGTCAGGACTGCTTTGAATGCAGTCTCTGAGGATTGGGAGACATTTGTCCAAAGCATTTTGGGTAGAGTGATTCTCCTCAGTTGGGAGGAGATGTGGGCAACTCTTCGACAAGAAGAGCTCAGGAGATTGACCAAGGCGGGGAATAGCGGTAAGGGAGTTCGAATCAAGAAGGAGGAGGAGGGGGATGCAGCTCTAGCATTTGCAGAACAACAGGGGGTTCAGAAGAGGAAGAATAAAGACATCTCCAAGGTCAAGTGCTTCAACTGTGGCGAGTTGGGACATTATGCATCTTAGTGCCCCAGGAAGAAAAGCAAGGGAGAAGCTTCTGACTCTAAGGCTACTCCAACAAAGGTAGAGAAGGATGTCAAGACTGATGACGATTGTGCCATGAGTGCTCATACACCTTTAGAGAAAAGGTGGGGAAACATAGAGTTGTAGTTGAGAGGACTACAGAAGAGGGGCAGGATCCTTGAGGTGCCCAAACTCTTGGATCACATACGGCTACGGGAGCCCTTAACGATAGTAGCATGATGACAGGTGTCAGGCGGAAAAAGGTGTGATGGAGCGGAAAGGCGGTGATAGAGTGCAAAAATCTGAGGCATCGCAGTGGAGGTTGCAGCAATGCGAGAGAAACAGAGGTGTTTGCAGCAGTGTGAGAAGCACAAAGGTGTTTGCAGCAGTGTAGTGGCAGTTGAGGTAGCTTTAGCATCACAAGGCTTCCAGACTGACCAGGATGTCGGTGATTGGGTGAAGTCAGTTACTTACTTCTTGGTAACTGAGTTGCAGTGTAGCAGTTAGCAGTGATAGGGCTATGAGCAACATGATGCAGTTGGTTGAGAGGGAGCTCCACTAAATATGTAGCAGTGGCAGTGGCAGTGTCATGGGCAACAGTACAGGAAGCAACAATGTAGGGAATGTGAGGCAATAGACCAAGCATCAGCATAGGTACCGATGCGGAGGATTAGTGTGATGTTTCTATGGTGAAGCATTACTAGAGCACATTTCGCGTTAAGAGGGAGTGTTGATTTTTGGTAGCATCGGATGTGCTCTAGCCATAAACATTGGTGGAGAGCCTAAGGCACATGAGATCTCCAAGAACTAGAAATCGTTTGGAGAAATTCCACCTAGATGAAGAGATATTAAAATAATTAATATTTTTAATGGGGTTCCTAAGTCTAAACTTAGGAAAATTAAAATATTAATGTGTATTAATATAATATGGGTGAGAAAGCTCTAAGAGACGAGGATCAAGCCAATTCTAATCTTAGACTTTGATTAGGGATTTAATCTCGGTTGTTGAATCGTCAACAGGAAAGGTATAAGAAGAGGCTTGAGGGTCAGTTGGAGACACACCAAGAGAGATCAAGAATTCGATTTTCTGGGGTTGGGTTTGCTGAGGAAATCGAGTTAGTGATCAGTGGCAGTGAGGAGTAGTTCAGCAAGGGATTTCCATCCAAGGTTGAAGACTACATAGCAGAGAGGCGGTGAAGTGCCGCGAGAGACAATGTAGGCCCAAGAAGGGTTGACACAGAGGATTGGGGAGCCAGTGCAGAGGATGTAGAGGGTCGTAGAGGTTGACGCAGAGGACGCAGAGGGCCTTAGAAGCAGCGTTGGGAGATTTTGTGGGATAGACTGGGAATTGATCAGCAGATCCTGAGCCGGGAGAGGGTGACGCAGTTCCAGAGCAGTGCTTGGAGTAGCTTTCACTGTCCAGCACAAGGAACAGCCATAGTCATTGTGGGGTTGATCATCCTGTTGTTGATTTGCTGGAATATCTATCTCCAGAGAGAGGTATTACTGCCAAAGATATTCTCTGAAGGGTGAGCCATTTCTGGCACCCTAGTTGTATTCAGAAATCTGCTTAATAATAAAACCCTCATATATGCTACACAAGTTTTCCTGCATTGGCTTTTTCCGGGGACCATTGTCCAAAAATAACGGTGTCCGTTGTGTTGTCTTAGTTTATTTCAGTTGTTGATCTGTATATTTGTGAAGGCTACAATTGTGTTTACTTCGATGTCTATGTTATTAAATAACTTGTTAATGTAAAGAACAAGTAGGAGATAATAAACCATATTTTGCAGTAGGGGTTTCTGATGTGTTAGATTGATACATTTTCACATTGAGGAGCGGGACTGAGCAACCAAAATTGGGATTTCCCATGTAGTGCCAACCCTAAAGCTTATGGCCAGTAATGGAGATCCCTCAAGACTAGGATACAAGGCTAACCACAAAATTAGGCAATGGAGACGAGAGTACAGACCTAGCCCACTCTTTTCACCGAATCCTCGCACCAATTCATGCCCAAAAGTGCCCATGACAAGTAAATAACCCCAACTATACCAATGAAAGTCCATACCTTCGGGGTTGGGAAGCCCACCTTCAAACATACAATCATAACAAGTGGGCGAGGGACCACATGGATGGCTTAGGTGGTAGAGATAATGGCACATCGAGCTATCTGGTGGCTGCAAGGGGCTGCTAGCTGCCGGTTGAGAACCATCTAGAAAAAAAAAATCTCCTATATACACTACCTATAGGTTGTGGGTAATAGGGCCGATTTGGTCTTGGGGGTCAAATTACTCTTCTAGACTCAAAAATAATATTTTTCTTTTGATACAAAGTAGTCCAAATGGGACTTTGACACATGATACAATTTCTTATTGACTCAATAATCCCTAGAAGCATGAAGAAAATGCTTGACTAGAAAAATAATATTTTTTTTCTTTTTATTTTTAATGAAATATACATTGATACAAATACAAAGATAATTATGAAAACCGAATCTAGTTACAATGTTCAACACTCCCTCTTAACCAGGGAGGTATTGATAATCCCACCATGGGGTGCAAGGATACTCAAATTGAAATATTCCCATAAGAAGAGTCGGATTGATAATCCATATTTTAAGCATCAACATTATAACCAACATTGTCAATTTCAAAAATAATAAGGCCTAGGCTGACAAGCTCTAACTCTCCACTAGATTAGAGCACAATGTTGGGAGGCATACACATTGACACTATCACCATAACCTCTCAAGGCACATACCTCGTCTGGATGTTCACCAGGTATGTCCTTTAGGACTATTCTTATCTTGGGTTCCCAATCCTCAAAGAATATTGTTCCTCCTTGACTACTCTTATCTTGAATTCCCTATCTCATCCTCAAAGAGTATCGGTCCATGAGACAACTTCTATCTTGGATTCCCAATTCTCAAGAAGTATCAGTCTTAGATGCTTATCCAATCCTCCATTCTCCCTCCCAATTCCTTCACTAGACTTCACTGTTAGGCCTGATCTAGTGCACGACACATGGAGAATACAATGTCCCATATCACTCCCTGTCAACTGGGGAGGAGATATCTACAAGTTATGCTTGTCTCTCAAGTACTCAAGGTTCTTATTTGGAAGAGACTTCATCAATATATCAACTACCTATTCATCTGTGGAGATGCATTTTAGCTTCACAACCCCATCTTGCACCAAGCTTCAAATATAATGATACTTATTATTAATATGTGTTAATTTTAGGTATGTTCTATGCTTAGCGCAATTTACTTCAATTTTTCATATTAGCCCAATGACATTATTCATATTAGCAATCACATCAGCATGATAGTAAAGTGCAGATGAAACATAAATATAAATCACAGAAAACAAGCCAAGGCAAGAGGACACAAGATGTGGCGCTAGCCAGGGACAAACCCTTAACAATTCTTCATATATTTTTCAATAGTTCAATAGAGAGAGATAGTACATATACATTAGAAGTCAACATTTTGACTTGACAAGATCAAACTTCAGAGATCATCACCATGAAGATGACAAGGACTGTAGTTCTGAACTTGGGTGAAGGCAAACATTCTTCATCTGATTCTCCAAGGTGATTGCATCACCATGCTGCACCTAGCTAGTTGTCTAATCCTCAATGCAGTAATGTGAACCCATGATTATAGCTTTGTCCATCTCATATTGCAACAACACCATATAGCCCTCTAATAGACATCAAAATGGCCTGAGATCCCAACAGAATGTCACACAAGACAACTCCTAGGTTAGCTGAAGATTTGGGCATATATAAGTCCTCATACCCATACAAAATATTGATTGTGGTGTTATGGCCTGCGACCTAACACACAGTCTTCAGTTAGCATCATAAACCTCTGTTGCTCACAAGTGAGTCTGCCTCTTCATATTCTCTTGCATGATCAGCTCATCAATGACGAAGCTCCACCAAGGTCACTAAACAAAGGGCCTATATTAACTGTCCTCTAACAGTCCCCTTTTACTGCTTCAAAGGTCATTGTACCAAGGTCTACAACGCAGTGATACAACAATAATGCTCTTGCATTTATTGTCAACACAGTGATACAATAATTCTCTTGCATTTATTGTCAACGCAGTCCTAACATATGTTGTCCAAACACGCCTTGCAGGACAGGCTTCAATGCATACCCTTCAGCACTCTTCACCATGTCATTCAAGTCACTTCCAGACCTTCTGTAATATCCATTTTCAGGGATATCCCTCAAACACATGCAAACTCCAACCAGAGATGGTCTTGCAAGAGATAAAAATAATAGTAGTGCAACATACAATAATGTATACATGGAAAATAAGCAGATACTCAAGAAATGCAGAGAGAAATGCTAAGCCATTTTATTGTACTGAGTAATGGAAAGAGTACAGGAGGCGATCAGAAAGATAGCACCTCAACTTGCACAAGGCAAGTGAAGAAATACACTCAGAATGGTAATGAAATGGTCTCTCTCTGAACTACGTCCAAGTTGCCGGAGAACTGTTTTGCTGCTGCTACTGCTGGAATCAAGTGAGGATTTGGGGATGTTCCCCTCCTCAGAAAATGCTGAAACTCTGGAATCAGCCTCTCCTCAATAAACCCAGAAAAGCCCAGAAAGCTTTTCTAAAATAGCTGAACCCCGAAAATCATCCCCTTGAGGATCTACGCTATCTCTCAAGGCTCTATGCTGCCATTGAATAGAACCCTCCAAAACTCTGCCCGAAATTCTGCCAAAATCCTCCAAGATGCAAGAGCTGATCCCCTGCTTAATCTCCCAGCTCAAATCCTCTACAAGCCCAATCCAAAACTCCTACCCAGAGAGACTGCGTCCTCCTCTCTCAAGACTGTGCAGTCATCAAGATGCTCAGTTCCTCCTCAACTCCAAAAATCGATCCTCCTGCAAAAGACTGATGAAACTACCTTGCCCAAGCAGGCACTCGAAGTCCCCCGGGGCTAAGGGTGAGATCTCCGAACGGAGACACTCAATGCACTAAACAGTGTTGCAGATAGGCTAAACAGCCAGCGTGCTCTAAGTCGAAGTGACTAGCTGAAATGCAACATAATCGAATGCCAAAATGAGGAGGCTCCTCTCTCCTTTATAGCGTTGGCCTCTCTCAAAACCCTAAGGCCCACCTCCTTCAACGTAGCCTCTCTCTTGCCACGTGTTCCTCTCCATCTGCGCAGTCCCTCCAAGTGTCTACATGGGCCCCTTCTCTACGTGGTCCTTTGGCCCCCTTGGCTCCCCTTTTAAGTCACAACGTTGTGCTACTAAGGAATGACTTTATTCAAAAAGTGAGTTATGTCCCCCTTTCCTCACTTTTTTATTTATTAATAACTATAGAAGGCAAAATTGAGCAAAATCGAATATTCCAATTAGCCATGGCTAATTAGGAATATTATAGTCTCCCCCGGCAAAATGTTGCTTGTCCTCAAGCAACTGAAGTGATGGATGCTGCAAGATTTTCTCACTCTCCCAAGTGGCATTTTCATCTGGCAAATTCTTCCACCTCACCAAGAATTCCCGGAACGTCCTGCTCCGCAGCTGCCTCTCCCTGGTATCAATAATAGCCTTCGGCTGCAACACCAAATGCCCCTCATCATCCATGGGTGGTAGCTCATCTGTCACTGTCACCTGCTGGCCCAATGCTTTCTTTAGGCATGATACATGAAAAACGTTATGAATCTTGCTGCCTTGGGGCAACTCCAACTCATATGCAACTTGTCCAATCCTGCATATCACCCTGTATGGCCCATAAAAGCGGGGCTTGAGCTTCTTAGCCCCTTTCTGCTCCAGTGACGACTGTCAGTATGGCTATAATCGTAGGTAGACCATGTCCGCTACCTCAAACTGTCTCTCCCCCCGACCCCTGTCGGCATACAACTTCTGCTGGTTCTGTGCTGTAGCCATGTTATCCTTGAGAGCTCGGAGAATATCCTGACTCTCTTGGATCCAAATCTTGGCTCTAGGAGCCTTGCTAGCACCAAACATCACGTCAACAAAAGATAAGGGATGATATCCATACAAAGCATAGAATGGTGACATACCAATGGACATGTGATGTGTAGTGTTGTAGCAGTACTCCCCCAGATGCAGCCACTTCAGCCATGCTCGCTGCTTCAGACTGACATAGTTAGGCAAGTAGCCCTCCTGTCACTTGTTAACTATCTCTGTCTGCCCATCCCTCTGTGGGTGATAATTGGTACTCGGTGTCAACTCCGTCCCCACTAACCGGAAAAGCTCCTGCCAAAACCCGCCCATGAAACGACTGTCCCTGTCACTGGTGATGGTCTTAGGGAGACCATGCAGCCTGAAGACCTCTCTGAAGAACAGCTCGGCCACCTGTGATGCTGTGTAGTGTGTGGATATGGCGAAAAAATGTGCGTACTTTGTCAGTCGATCAACGACGACAAAGATACAATCATTGCCTTGTACCATGGGCAACCCTGTAATGAAATCCAATGAAATACACTCCCATTTCCCCTCCGAAATGGGAAGAGGCTGCAACAATCTTGCGGGATGGCTCATCTCCCCCTTGTTCCTCTGGCAAATATCGCACTCCCGGATATGCTGGAGTATGTCCTCCTTGAGGCCCTTCCATGAGAACCTCTCTCTAATGGCCCTGTAGGTCTTGGTAAACCCCTGATGGCCGGCCAATGGTGAATCATGTGATGCCTGAAGTATCTTCTTCTTGAGCTGAGATCCCTTAGTCAAGAAGATCCGGTCCCTGTAGTAGATGATCTTATCGACCACCCTGTACCTGTCTTCGCCACCTGCCCATCCAGAACCTCACATGCAAATTTGTCCTTGGAGTATTCTACTAAGAGTCGAGCCCTCTAGTCTGTGTCCAAGCTCATAAGAGACAACATGGCTAGTCTACGTGAAAGGGTATCTGCTACCATGTTGTTCTTACCCTTGACATACTCAATGTCAAAGTCATAATGCTTGGATCTTACTGATCCACTTCTGCTGCCTCTCCTGTAGCTGTTTCTGCTCCAAAAAGAACCTGAGGTTGTTGTGATCAGTCCTCACCTTGAATTTGTTACCCACTAAATACTGTCGGAACTTCGCCAATGCATGCGTAATGGCCAGCATCTCCTTGTCGTATACAGAATACAACCTCTCATGCGGAAGGAGCTTCTGGCTCTCAAAGGCTATAGGGTGACCTCCCTGCATCAACACTGTGCCAATCCCCTCTCCCGACACATCACACTCCAAAACAAATGGCTGCGTAAAATCTGCAATGCAAGCA
>APFE030254813.1:0-19469 GCA_000404065.3 Pinus taeda
ATAAGACAATTTATTGAGAAAAATGAATCTGATTGTATTAATTCAAATCAAAGAAGAACTTTACAACCTGTGCCTTCATGCTGTACAAGTTCCTCCTAGGGTTCGACAAGAAGTCTCCTCTACTTTGACAAGTTTCACTCACTTCCCAATGAAACCAAAAGGTATGTGATCTCTCCTCTCAAGTTTAACTAGGAAGTCCCAATTCCATCAGCATTTACCCTAAAAATGTTCAGCTTCTAACCTCTCTAGCAACTGACCCAATGCCTTAATTTATAGTGCAATGGAGGGAAGTTACTAGGTCCTCTCCTTCAAAGGGATAAGCCCTCCTTCAAAGGGATAGCTCCTCCTATCAAGGGATTAGCTCCTTCTCTTTTGGGATGCATGAACCACCTTGGAGCGAACAATCCACGTCAAAATCCTTCTAGAAACATCTAGAATTAACCCAAAGTGAGTTTTTTAGAATAAACTTGTGCCTTTTTTACTTTTACAGGGGTACACACCCACCCCTTTACAGACAGAGCGTGCAGATACGCAGGTAACATGAAAAAAGGGTGCGGGCCCGCAGGCAAAAGTGAGAGAAAGTGCGGAACCAGAGCTTTATTGATTTTTAATGTCTTTCTTTCATTTGCAAAGCTTGACATGAAGAGCTGAGGTCTGAGACTTGCTTAGGAGGACAATATAAGTGATGATAGACCCATACTGACTGCAAATAGTCATGGTGACGATATTTTTGTGTGACAAAAATCATTAACCTCTGCTCCATTGTTGTGTCCACCTGATTATAGCAGAGATTTCCTCTTGTATCTCGCTGCAGCAGAATGAACCATTGGTATGGTTTTGGTTCAGGAATATGATGCCTTATGTGAGCATGTAATCTACTATCTAAGTCAAGGCTTGGTAGGCCCTGAACTGAACTATTCTCCCATCGAGAAATTAGCTTTGGCAACTGTCCAACGGCTTCGACATTACATTCTGATTTGAAAAGCATTCGTCTTAACAACCATCAATCCGTTTTAATTTGTTCTCAGTAGGTGAGTGATTGGGGGGAAATATAATAAATGGATTTTCATTTTGCAAGATTCGATCTTGAATTCATGTAGGCTAAATCTAAGAAATCTTTAGTATTTACAGAGTTGATATCAGAGTTGCCTTGTGAGGAAGAAATTATTCAAGAGGAAAATTTTCCTGATGAACATTTATTTCTTATTTCTTCACAAGATCCTTGGTATGGGGATATCATTATATATCTCCAGACTTTGAAGTTTCCACTCGCTTTTTCCAAAGATGAGCGTAGAAAGTTGTATCACCTCGCTAAGAATTATGTTATTATAGGTGATACATTGTATCGTGGTGAGATTGATTCAATCCTTAGGTGTTGCTTAACCTTGGAAGAAGATGAGTCAATTCTTAATGATTGCCACAAAGGATCTTGTGGTGGTTATCTATCTGGGCTTGCAACAACCCATTTTTTTTTGCAAGCAGGCTACTTTTGGCCTTCAAATTTCAAATATTGTATTGAAGTGGTCAAATGATGCCATCCTCGTGAGGTTTATACTCGGAAAATGTGCACACATCCAACTGCACTTTTCGCTGTCATCACCATCGGTCCTTTCACCAGGTGGGGCATTGATTTTACTACTTGTAATCTGCCTTCGGCAAGAAATCATAAGTACATCATTGTGGCCGTAGACTACTTTACGAAGTGGGCTGAGGCCATGCCTACTTTTAAGAATGACAGTGAAACAATGGCCTTGTTTCTCTTCAATCAAGTTATTTCCTGGTTTGGTATCCCTAAAGAGATTGTCACTGATCATGGAAGTCATTTCCAAAATCAACTAGTGTCTGAATTGGCTCTCAAGTTGGGTTTCCAGTAGGAGCATTCATCTCCATATTATCTTTAGGCCAATGGGCAAGTTGAAGCCATGAACAAATCCCTTAAAATCATCCTACGAAGGACGACTAACAAAGCTCGATCCAATTGGCGCATCATGTTGTATCCGACACTTTGGGCATACCGAACGTTAGTTAAGAGTGCAACTAGATTTACTCCTTTTCAACTGGTTTATGAGTTGGAATCTATCTTTCCTGTTGAATGTGAAATTCCTTCCCTTAAACTAGTTGTTGAACTTCTTCCATAGACTTCTAGTCTTGAGGAGCGCCTCGTTCATTTGGAGTATCTTGATGAGAAATGTTGAGATGCCACCACAATAAATGAAGCCCATAAAAAGAGGGTAAAAACTCAATACAATAAAGTTGTCCGTCCTAGATTTTTTTTTCTAAAGGTGACCTTGTCTCGGTCTATGATCAAGACAAAGATGCCTTGGGGGCATGCAAGTTTAAGTCTATGTGGTACGGTCCCTTTATAGTCAAGTGAGTTTTGAAAAAGGGAGCTTATGAATTAATTGACTTTGAAGGAAACAAGTTGGCAAAGCCCAGAAATGGGCTCTACCTTAAGAAGTACTTTGCTTAGGCTTTGGCCAAGTAGTTACTTGTTTGTATATATTGTATGTTTGTACATATCTATCTATCAATTTTAGTGATGTCGATATTTTTGATATACTTTGGTAGGTATTGATGGACGATTCAATATATTTCGGATTCACCGATGGTGCGAGTAGGCATACCCAAAACCTTGCTTCCGTGACTTGGGTGATTTATTATCCATCTAGCCAGTTGATGGTTTTGAGAGGAGTATGTATTAGTCCTGATTCGAATAATATTGCTGAATATATTGTCGTTATTAATTTGCTATCCGAAGTGATATCTCTTGATATTGATTCGTTAGTGGTTTATTTAGACTCACAACTCAGCTGAATAACATTTATCGGGTATGGGATCCCTATCTGTATCACCAATTTCTGAGAGTAAGATTGTTGCCACGATCATTTGTTTATATCACATTTGTTCACATTCCATGATCAGAAAATTCCTTAGCAGATTTTATTTCTAATCAAGCATTGGACTGGCCTATAAATCATTCATCAAATTAAAAAACATAAAAAATAATAGAAGTATCACATGTATATATGAGCATCATAAAATCGCATGTATATAAATAGAGTGCTTGTGTCCAAAATAATATACAAAAATCAGGACAAAATGCCCTACAAAATTTGGGCTTATGCCCATCATCATGTCTAATCATAAAAAGACATGATCATCTATCTAGTTGGCTAAGGATGAGCAGCTAGAAAATAAATAAGGGCATTGGCCACACGCCGAAATAGTTGCACCCAGTCTCGTGGTACTCCTACCACGCTGTGCTGCATCTCCTCGGGTAAGTCCTTTATGGCTATCATGGGTACTTGGTGAGTCAGTCTCACCAAGTTCCTATGAACTACATGGAGAACTCTCTCTGTCTTAGCTAGAGTCCCTTCAACATCTCTTCCATGATGCCTATGTCAGTAAAATCCATCAGGTCTCACTGGCCCCACATCTGAAACATGATCAATATATTTTGTAAGTATCTTGTCTCATAAAAAAAATAAAAAATAAAAAAAATATTAACTATGGCACCCCATGCTACATTTAGTGGTAATACTAAATCTGGATCTCCCTGGAAATCCATTTTGGCATAGGGGTAGTCGTCAACTGTGATAACCTATTGATTTCACCATGCGAAAAACTCGTCATCAAAAGTCATCCTTGGGACATCACCACCCCCTAGATGCTTCATCAGGTCAGCCCATCTGCCCATCCGCGGATCCCTTGGGCTTCTGATGGTCGATAGCACCTTGGGTCAAAGCCCAGGTACTTTCTCAAAGAAGAATGAACATAAGACTGTGACGTATTCGAAATTCTTTGTCTGACCCTTCTGAATGGAAGTGAGTTGGTTCTTCATGTTGGTCAATAGAGGTGTACACAAATCAAACATAGTAGTGAGGCATTCCACTGCTAGGCTCATGGATACATGTAAGGCCTAATGTAAAGCAGCAGAACTGTTTACCCTGGTGATGGTAAATAGTAGGATTTTCAAGGATAAACTCTCTACGTGTTTGATTGGAATCCGACTTCCAATCTTTTCAGGATGACTAGGATAGTATATGTGGACGTAGTCTTCTACATTGAGACTACCTCTCATCCTGCCAGTAGAATGCACTATCTCTCCCCTTCGAGAAAGACCAGTAATGAATTAAATATCTTCTATCTCGATCCTTAGGGGCATATGATCAATCATGAATGCATCATCCTCTGCATTCCAGTAATGAATCAACAACTCAAGAAATCGTGTATTCGCCTTCATGTTTGGAATTTTAAATAATTTTAGCAAGCCACAACCTCTCAAAGCATCTAAGTCATTTTGATCGTCCATTACTTGGTTATCAATGGAATTATGCTCCCTTTCATGCCAGGTGATTGTCATCCTTCCCAAAACATATGTTTCAAATCATCAGATTTATGTTTTAAATTTTTACTCAGGCACACACGGGTTTCCTTTTTACACAGTTGTGCATAGGGCCCTCATATATGCGAGTTACCTGTATCCAACCCATGTGTATGCAGAGCTGAAATTTTAAACATATTTTCCTACGGTCAAATTATGAAAAAAAACATCTAAAAATTACCGCAAATGATTAAAAGCATGATAAAAGGGCTACCTGGAAATTTTGGAGCGATTTGAATGATTGGATTTGATGGAGGAAGTTTGTTTGAGTTTGTCTCCATAGCTCCTTGCTCAAAACACAAATGACAAAAATGTGAGTCAAAAATTCCTTATATAAGTATTAGGGGTTTTACGTAGTGCATTATATTAGAT
Source organism: Pinus taeda (assembly GCA_000404065.3). Lineage (NCBI taxonomy): Eukaryota > Viridiplantae > Streptophyta > Pinopsida > Pinales > Pinaceae > Pinus > Pinus taeda. Next base: position 4,757 of record APFE030254813.1, read on the forward strand.
ATCATTTTGGGATTCAACTACATTAAGTAAGTCATTCCCGTATGACCATTTCCATGAGAGGTAGTCGTAACTGATTAATTTCTCATGCTTTTTGAATAGTTCACTTAGCACTCATTGCATCGGGTGATGCTCACAGGGGTGAAGAAGTGGGATTGAAACTAGTGAAATGAATCACATAGCGTCAATCATCACTTCCAAGGTTTGCACCTGGTAACCAGGACTTCCCGATAGGTGACCCATCCCAGATCGCCTCTAGCTCAAGCTAAGTGGGCTTGATTGTGGGGAAAATTCCATTGTTAAGCGCGTTTGAGCCAGAGGCGATCTTGGATGGGTGACCTCCCGAGAAGTCCTGGTTATCGGGTGCAAGCCTTGGAAGTTATGATTGACGCTATGTGATCCATTTCACTAGTTTCAATCCCACTTCTTCACCCCTGTGAGCGTCACCCGATGCAATGAGTGCTAAGTGAACTATTCAAAATTCATGAGAAATTAGTTAGTTATGACTACCTCTCATGGAAATGGTCATACGTGAATAACTTACTTAACGTAGTTGAATTCCAAAATAATATCGAATATAATGCACTGCTTAAACCCCCTAACATTTAAATTCAAAAAGAGTGAAGGGATCTCTACTTGAATGGTTCATGATGCACAATAATTGTTAAGGTTTTGAAAAGGGGGTAGCAAGCTAAGTAGGCTTGATTGTGGGGAAAAATCCACAGTTAACCGTGCTTGAGCCAGAGGCAATCTCGGATGGGTGACCTCTCGGGAAGTCCTAGTTACCAGGTGCAAGCCCCGAAAGTAATGATTGACGCTATGTGATTCATTTCACTAGTTTCAATCCCACTTCTTCACCCCTGTGAGCATCACCCGATGCAATGAGTGCTAAGTGAACTATTAAAAAATCATGAGAAATTAGTTAGTTTCAACTACCTCTCATGGAAATGGTCTTACGTGAATGACTTACTTAACGCGATTGAATCCCAAAATGATATCAAGTCCTTATATAGGTTGAAAAATAAATTTGATTTCAAAAGTTGATTTTTATCTTATGGAATTTTTGGCCTTTTGTCTTGGAGTGTTGGGAATGGGTTATCTTAACAGAAAATTTTGGAGACTTCCTTGAGAAATCGTTTTGGTCCCATGACTGTAGGCCTGTTATGGCAGGTATCCTTTTCTTACTGGCATATAGGTTAGAAAATACCACTTGCCACTACATTTTGCATACTAGCCTCCATACTATGATATGTTTGCCATAGGATCGACCTCATCGTGTCTTGTTCACAAACCATTTGCACTCAGAGAATTTAAAATCATGACGTGATGGTAGAGGCAACCTTTACATGGGCATATTAGTTAGATCCTCGTTGATGTTTGTTTCCCATGTTGCTATATTGAGTAGGCTCGGGAGTCCTCTTTAGTCCCGCCATGACTTGTGCATTGAAGACTCATTCCCTTTCTTCTGCGCTACTTTTTGGCCTTATACCGTAGATACTCCTTTGAGTTGAGTGGCTCCTTTGTGTTGAGGTGTACTGCTGCATTGCATATTGACTATTTTCACCTTTTGGCCTTGAGCCGACTTCACTTGGACTTGTGTTTAAGCCACTTCTCGATCATGTCTTCTGCAACATCAATCTTGCAATCACTTAGCCTCTGCGACTTGACGCACCCTTTTACCCATGGAAAGAGCATTCCTTTGAGTGCCCTTGACCAATTTCACAACCTTGCATTGAGCATAGGAATGTTCCCCTCCCATGAACTAGAGTGGGAACAAGACATTATTTCCATATTTGATGGCAACTACAGTTAGTTGTGTCACCCTTGAATAAAGCACTCAAAAGTAAGGCTTTCCTCCATTTGGATGGGCTTTAGTTTGACTTAGGAGAGCCTTAACCTTGTTATTGAGTCAGTACTCCTCCGATTGGTTAACTCTTCCAATCATATGGAGAGTTTGCTTATGCCTCTTGCATAACAAACTTATACAAAGTTATCATATGTTGCCATGTAGTCAGAGTTGAGTCGTGCTTTTGTTCAAGGTAAGTAAACTTGAGTCAGTTTCTCTTTAGTGCCTCTTGACCTATTTTTTCAGTTGGCCATCCCTAGTTGTCAGCGTCATGTTCATTATCACATCAGCTATATTGGTCCTTTGCTTGTGCCAGCTTGAGAAGGTCTCCATTGACTTCTTGCTTGCGGATCTTGCTCTTATTGACTATAACAAATTTCTCTAAGGGAAGATTTAGAACTGCACCCTAGCCCTATTTTCATTATTGATAGGTCACCTTGTGCTCAACATCGATTAGTGTCATGGGTCTTTGACTAAGTGGTTTCCCTTGTGTTCAACATCAACTTTCACTATCACATTGGGATTCGTGCAATGCCTTGGTTTCCATTTGACCCTATTGGTGGATTCCTCACCTCTGTGTCAAATTTAATTATTGGTTAGTTCAGAGGGTTTCTATCATGCGCTAGACACATCTTGTGTACGCTAGAAATGTGCTTCGGTTGGGTTACTACATCTTTGTTCATCTGGTTGCTTCCACATTATTGGCCTACGGGTTACACTCGCATTAGATTGATGAAGGATGCCTTAATTCCTTCCTTCTAGCGGATCTTTTCCCATCGACTTTAGCTTATTTCTCTGGGAAAGAGATCTAGAGTCCATTTGGCAGTACCTTAGGGTTTACAGTCATTAGTGGCAGATTCCTTCACTATCGATAGTGGGAAAACATCATTGTCTCTTGATTGATAGATTCTTCCAAGTGTTCGACTACAACTCATTTATTTGCACTTGTTAGATTGTACTGGGTACCTTGACTCTTATCATCATTATCAGTGAGTAGCCTTGAGTTTGTTAATGGTATACATCAATAATTGGTAATCAAATGATTTCTCACATGGTCAACTTCAGATCATTTATTCCCATTGTGTAGAAATGTACCACGGCATCGGTGAAGACCTCGGGTTTGCATCAACATGTCTTGGTTCACTTGTCAGTTGCTCCTATTTTTGCTAGATGACATCATCCACCTTATATATTGCAGTTCCTTACAATGATATCTTATATGTTGGTACCTGAGTTGCAGTGTAGTACCATTTATTCCATCACGTTCACTTGGTACTATTTGGATTAGTTTCTTGACTTCAGTGATCAGCTTCATACTTCAACATCATTGATCAGCCCTTTATATGTGATATTCAGACATGTACTTTATTGATTATGATCAGATGATCCATTATGTATTTTTAGTTTCTTTATACTTGTATGCATATTGGATCTGCTTTTGTACTTGACATGCGAACATGCTTTTCTATTTCTGTGCATGGGTATGCCCGCCTCAGACATTAGTTTCTTTCTGATCTCTTTCTCTGGCTTGGCAGGCTAAATTCTGGTGAACTCCTCACCAGTCTCGACATGATTCCTTCTATGAACTTGATAAATTTCGGTCATCATGTACCCCTTCTGACCTCATATATGAGGGGGCATCCGTTATAGCACCATTTACCACTCTTGGTAGATGTGATGCTGTGATTATGGCCTAGGGAAACCCTTCCTTCCAGACTTGGTCCAAAATTTAAAAAACAATGTTTTATTCTCTATACGCTACTTTTCCCTGTGATAAAAGCGTGTACACATGGGTCAGTATATACCCAACCCACGTACATATGTTAAAACACTTAAAAAAATTAAATTTCTTTAATGTCGGGCAGAGTTCACGGGTTTTACCTATTACTCACCTCCTATTTCCCGTGGCCCAACTGTTTCCCAACTGAAAAAACTAATTTGGAGAAGTATAAATAAACCTCTATGGGAAGGCCTTAAGGGAGAAGATATGAGATACTAATACTATAGTGAGATTATCCCTGATCGAGTCAGATGAAATCCATGTTTCTCTTGCACTCCCCAAGGCTTCAAGAAACCCTTGTTTCCTTGTTGGAGATATCCTTCATCTTTCTTGAGATATCCTTGTATTGGTGGTAGAGGAAGAATGCTGAGGCCGAGAAAGGATGGATCCGGAGGACGGTTCCACTTGGAGCCAGAGAAGGACTCAAGTCGTATTTCTCCACTTTACTTATAGCTAACTTCAATAAGGGAATGTTGTTCTGTTTCCGATATTAAATGTGTTTATGCATCGATTTATATTGTAATTTGTTTATGAATCTTACATTGATGCGTACTTGTCCATTCATTTATATGATTTAAAGTTAATATCATGAACATGATTTATGTTTCTACTACTGTATATGCTTCATGTGAATAATTTTCAGGTTTCAAAAACATCAAGAGAAGCTGAGGGTTTGCACCCTGCAGGATCTACTCAAACGTAGGACTTCTAGGTAAGGACACTCTTACACAGTTCAGTAGAATAAGCATTTAGGTTGATTGCCTGATCATTTCTTGTGATGGTTTGCCCTCTGCTTTGGTGGGGCTCTCAACCCAAGACCCTAGGGTGGTCTCACCCGCAACAGGGTTGTGTGTTGTGTTCTGTTTCAAAGCCCTCTAATAGAAAACTTGGGCCCTACACACCACTCCCTTTTTTGAGTTGACAATGGGAAAGTGTGTCCATGGATTTTGTAGGTGGTTTTCCTATGTCTAAGAAAGGTCACGACTATTTGTATGTTGTCATGGATCATTTTAGTAAAATGTGTATTTTAATGCCTTGTAAAAAGTAGGTCACTGTTGAGCAGACTTCTTATCTCTTCTTTCAGCATATTTGGGTTCATTTTGGGTTGCTCACATCTATTATGTGAAACGAGACTCTCGCTTTCTTGGAGAGTTCTGGACCAACTTGTAGAGAATGATGGAAACTAAGCTGAAAATAAGTACGACATTTCATGCACAGACTGATGGGCAGACAGAGGTCATGAACCACACCGTGGTACACTTGTTACGAGGCTATTATGGAAAACATCCCAAGTTGTGGGATGAACAACTTCCTTATGTGCAACATGCATGCAATCGAGCATCACATTCATTCACAATCGAGTAGACATGTTTTGGTTATCTACCAAGGGATCCCTTAGACATGGTCTTTGGGAAAGATAAGGATGAAAATGGACAAGATGATAGGGACAAATCATGAAATTTTATTCATCAGATACAGGTGATTCATCAGGAAGTACAAGAGCAGTTGGAGAAGAGTCAGCCTCGGTATAAATCTTGACATGATAAGCACATGTTGACCATCAGTTTCAAGTTGGGGACAAGGTATGGTTCCACATCAGCAAGGATAGAATGAAGGGAGAAGGGAAGAAATTGAGACCCATTCGATATGGTCCCTTCACCATATTGACAAAGATTGGAAACAATGCTTTCCATCTTCACTTACCCGCTTATATGCAAATGTACTGAGTAGTGAATGTTGAAAACCTGAAGCTTTATGAACCTCTTGATTATGGATGCTGAAGAGGTTGCATAGATTCCTACAGTGGATGATTTTTCACTAGAGTATCTTTACAAGTTTCCCGAAGATATCATACTCGATAAGAAAACTAGAACTACATGACAGGGATATGTGGAGTACGTTCATGTGGGCTTCAAAGGAATGCATCTTAGTAAACCTTGGTGGATGGAGAAAGAAAAAGTGATAGAGAAGTTTCCTCACTTTCTAATCGACTGAAAAGGATTTTTGCATTCTAAAATCTCTTAGTGGGGAGGATTGATCCAGGTGGATCAGTACAAAGTACTAGTGGCATGGTAAAAAGGCTCAAAACTCAAAGAAGTAAAAACTCTATGAACTTAGCATTAGATTGAAGCGTTTGTCATCTTGTTCCAATGGTGCGAATGACACTCAAATCCAAGTTCATATGAAGAAGTTATAGCAAGTCAAAGATCATGTTTGACTTGGACAGGTGGCGGGAGGAAGTGACATGGAAAAACTTTCAGCGAATGGGGAAGCACTAAGTGTCAGGATGTCATTGGTCCCAAATTTTTCTAATCACAAAAAGCAGAGGTTTGCGGGATAAGGAATCGGCCACCAGCACTACCGGGTTACAATTCCAATATTGCAACCGTAGATCAAAGACAAATCAAAGGTTTCAAATCAGCCCTATGCAAGGAAAGTTGTGATGCGATAATTGCATATCACAATCTCAAATGGGAAGTGCTTTACGAATCGGCCTCCGACAGCGTCAGGGTGTGATGCGATAATTTCATATCGCAATCACAAAGGGAAGTAATCACCTATTGTACCAACCTTGGTTCCCGCTGATTGTGGTTTGCGATGAGGCTTTGGACCCGATATATTACGAACTATGCTTAATAAGTCTGTTGGGTCCACTGCTATCACAAGGAACCTGTCGTAAAGGCTTGGATCTATATGCCTACGAAAAACACCGATTGCGATTTTCGATGAGGCTAACTGCACTGATGGATTATTCTGTCGTTTGAGGTTTAATGCGAAAATAGTTTGTGGACTATTTTTCTATGTTCAACAGGCTGTTACCGCGTATTATTCAGGGGACTAGGAATATCTGCCTGAAACAAAACCACCATCTAATACTTGTCATCTGTTGGGAATTTCCTGGGAATTGAGGAGTTAGCCACTAGCATATATGTAATGGACTGTCCACATAGGAAAGGAGGAGGAGAATGGCTGATAGTTCAAAACATTGTACGCAACAGTAACCCGACCTGACAACAGGGGGCTGGAACCTCGCTTTGAGTAGCAGGGAGGTTCCGAGAGGGTGCAGAAACCTTGATTATCCGAATTGCGTGTTCATATAGGCATTTTTGCTCGATTTTTTGCTAGGATTTTGGTGGTACTTTTTGTTTTTGAAGCTGGGCTATCCATTCTTCGTCCATCTTACAGCTTGTAGGTATAAGGATTGTAATTGAATGTTGCTTGTACTTTTATCTTTTTTTATCCCACTTAATGAAAGAAGGCCTCCCTACTATTGAGCATGGCCCGGAGACGTAGTCCAAATTGGACGAACTCTATAATCAAATATTTGTGTCATGGTTTCTTGCTTATCGTCTTATTTCCGCATTGCTTTATTTTCTTTTAAGTTCCATGGTTAATAAGATATCTTTCATGTAATTCCGATGCATCTATAAGTAAAATATCTTGGATCAGGTGAAGCCCCACCTGGTGAGATAATTGTCGATCCTAGTGTACTAAGCACGAGGTGCTTGATTTAGATTGTACAATTCTCGCTTGAACCTACATACATGAGACTCTCGATCAAATGTTTCAAAACCTTTTGGTTTCTTGATGTATGCCTCTTCCTCAATAACTCCATTGAGGAATGTTGTTTCTACATCCATTTGGTGGATCTTCCACCCCATTTGTGTAGTCATTGCAAGAATTGATCTAATGGATGAATACCTTGGTACAAGAGAAAATGTTTCCTCATAGTAAATTCCATCAACTTGAGAGAATCCCTTGGCCACAAATCTAGCCTTATACTTCTCTATGATTTCATCTCTTGCATGCTTTACCTTGAAGATCCTTCTCGAACCCACAACTAATTTATTTGTTGGTCTTGGGACCACTTCCCAAACACTGTTATTTACAATGGAATCATATTCCTCCACCATTGCATAAACCCGTACATATTTCTCTATTGCTTCCTCGAACGAGGATGAGTCAGTCTCTACAAGCTCAAACATTAGAGTCATGTAGTTAGTGTACTGATAAGGTGAACTTCTATACTTTCATGGTGAAGTGGGTTCTCCCACATTCTCTCTAGCATCATGCAATATTCTCTCAGCTTCCTTGGTTCTTTTTATTCCTTATCTGGATGGTTCTACCTGAGTGGTTGTCTCCACTCTCTTCTCCTCAATCTGTGGCTACTCCACAACTTCCTGAGGTTCCTCCTTTGGAGCTAAAAGCTCCTCTCCCAGTGGAATCTAAAGCTCCCTCTCAAGAGAGCACCACATCACATTCTCCTCATCAAAGTTTACATCCCTTCACACAACTGTCATTATGAGGGATGACAAGTATACATCGTAGTTGTGAGGAGTTTATGTGTACCCCAAAAATACCCCCAACTTTGTTGTTCGCTCAAGCTTCTTCCTTGATTATTTGGAGACATGGAAGTAAAGAAATGCTCCAAAAATATTGAAGTGCGACACATCCGATTTTCTCCCCAAGAAGTTCTCCTCCAGTGTAATCATGCCCAGAATCCGATGAGGACTCTAGTTCTAAAAATAGATTGTTGTTTTTCATTCCTCTGCCCACAAATTTAGTGGTAGGCCTTGTTCATGCAACATAGCCCCTGTAGCTCCCACAATGATACGGTTCTTTCTCTCAACCACCCGATTTTGTTATGGGTTGTAGGGTTCTGTCAACTCTTGTCGAATGCCTTCTTTTACACAATTTTTTTTTTAAATTCATTCGACACATACTCACTTCCATTATCACTCCTGAGAGCCTTCACCTTCTTTCCAGTTTCTTTCTCAACTGGTTCCTTGAATTCAACGAACTTGGAGAATGTCTAATATTTCTTTTGCATGAGGAATATCTAGCACTTCTGTGGGAAATCATATACAAAGATAAAAAACAAATTTTGTTCTTGGAAGTGGAGACTGTCGAGAAAGGTACATAGACATTAGAGTGGATCCTTTCAAGGACTGCATGTGCTTTGATGTCCCGATCATGGAAAGTGGATTTTGTGTACTTCTCCAAAGTACATCCTTTACACATATCCTTCTGCTCAAGTGCTCCTTTGGGGAGGCTTTTGGTTATTTGTTGCAAAATCTTTAAGGCACCATGATGCAAATTTCAAATTATTCTATGCCATAGATCATCGACATCACGGTTCTTCACCTTCTTTGCCTTAGTGCTTAATGGAACACAATCTTCCACATATAGCTTATACAAGTTCTTCACATGAACCCTGATCTGCTTCACTTGTCCTATGGATATGTGTATCATGAATTCATTTCCCTTGTTGAATATCACACCATAACCATGGTCTTCCAAAACTCCAACAGAGATGAGATTTTTGTTTAGGCGTGGAACGAACGTGACAAAATTGAGTTTGAGAGGGGATCACGACTCCCTATGAAAGATGATTGTATAAATCTCGGTTACATCATACCTTCCATCGTCCCCCATCTCAATGTGCATATACAAATATTTCTCCTCTAGGTCACTGAAAAAATATCTACACCTTGTCAAGTGGAATGAGGCGCCACTGGCCAAGTACCACATGCTCCCCATCACTGTGCTGGCCATGCATGCAATGAGAGTAAAGTCAATCTCGAACTGTGGATACAAGGCTTCACCGGCTGCTCCTCTCGAGGTCTTCTTTCTTTTCTTTTTGTGTGGATACTTCGTGGCATAGTGCCCAAATTCATGACAATTGAAGCATTTGATTTTTGACAAATCTTTCTTCTTACCCCCTTGATTGGATTCTGGTTTGGATTGATATTTCTTCCCTTTACCCTTCTTTTCCTTTCTAGCTAATGCTATATTTCTTCATCCCCGCCCTTGGATAAAGTCCCATCTATGATATTCCACCTTATTTCCTCTTGCACCAAATCAAACCATAAGCGTTCCTAATTTGGTAGTTTCTCCCTCCCATTCACCGAATCTTGGTAGTTGTGCAAGCTCTTGGGAAAGCCTAGAAGGGCTAGGCTTACAAAATCATCATTTTCTACATTAACAACAACCTCGCCAAGTTCATCATGACATTGTGTGAACCTGATCAGATACTAAGGTATGGAGTCATTCTTTTGCATCTTGATATTTCAAAATTTGTCCTTGAGCACTAGCTTCCTATGGTCACTACTATTCTTGAATAATTATGTCAGTGCTTTACACAATGCAAATGAAGTTTCTTTTCTGTAGATATTTGAGCCAATGTGATATTGTACTCCCTCCATGATTATTCTCCTCACCTTGGCTACATATTTACTCCATTGAGCAATGTCTTGGACATCAACTGATGGTGGTTGTGGAATGTCTGTCTTGACAAATTCCAGCAGTCTGTTTTCATCAAGTACCACCTCCATGTGATTCTTCCATGCAACAAAATTAGAGCTACCCTCTAGTTCATACTCCAATCTCATTCCATTAGATGTCATTCTCCCAGCTCTTAAGAGATCCTGCTAGACTAATCTACGAATTCGAACCACCTGAGAAACAACTTCGAAATTCCTGTTCTATGCGTGAATCCTTCTTTGATACCATGTAGAATTATGGTGTATATTTACAACTGGTTATGAAATTTTAATCTAAATCACAAGATACAAACCTACTCTAATGCTTTGCAAAATTCAATTCACAAATTAGAACAAAACTCATAAACATGCAATAGGAAACATCACACATACACAATGATTTATCTAGGGGAAAGAAATTGCTCAAAACCCCTCCTATCCGTATTGCAATAATAAAAGAATAGAGATGTATTACATATGCTTGCTCAAGCCTGAGCACAAATTGCAAGTGAATAACCCATCTCTCTGCCTGAATGATTGACTCTGACAACGCTTTGCCAAATATCAAGCCTTCCAAGCCCCTATTTCCTTGTACAAATCCTAGGGAATTAGGCCTCCATTATTTATGGATTTTCCCTCAATCGATTGCGACATCCATAAGGTTGGATCTTCGATTGCATGCATCAACTGTACACATTGGCAGATTCTACAACTGATCGTACACTGCCTTGGAGTACACTGCCTTTGGAATCTCAATCTCAACTAGGTAACTTGAATTCTCTACATGCAACAATTATTTTGGGCCGATTGATTAGTTATCTAGATGATCACTAAACTTGAGTGAAGTCTAGCTGCACTACTTGACCTTCCAATAGTACACATTGGTAGATTCTATAACTGATTGTACACTACCTTGGAATCTCCATCTCAACTGGATAACTTGAATTCTCTACATGAAAAAACTATTTTGGGCTGATCAATTAGTTATCTGGATGATCACTAAACTTGACTGAAGTCTAGTTGCACTACTTGACCTTCCACTAGTTCCTCCAATAGTTAGAACTAGATTAACTCACCATAACTCAATTTAACTGAATTATATTGCCTACAAATTAGAAATCACTCGTGCTTGTCTGAACTCAAGGCCTCCAACTCAAATTAACTAAGTTAGCTGAGTGACAAGAGCCATGTCACCTCAATTAACAACCTCTGAGATTTCTTCAGAAATGGAAGTTCAATTTTTCTCTAGTTTGACCAAGGCAAAGTCATATTGAGATTTTCTTGCTGCAATTTTCAGCAACCATCTTGCACTGTCCTCTAGCTATCTCTTAGGCTATCTCCTCCTTCCCTTTGGGTAAATAATTCAGGATGTTCTTGAGGCTTTCCTAGGGTTAATCTTCACGGTCCCACATTATTCCTTCTTCTTCCTCCCGTTTTGGGTAGGGATTCTCCTTTTATTTCTTCTTCTTCCTATAAGTTATATACCCTTGATCTCTTGGAATCACCAATTGTGGTAACCCTTTCAGGCTAGCAAGATTCTTAGCTCTGATATTCTATTATAATATCTGTTATTATTATTTTCTCTAAAATATTAGGGATTGTGCTTCAAAAATTGATTTTATATTCCAAAACACCATAATAATTGTGTCATTTTACATATTAGAAATTGCCTACAAATGAAATAAAATTTTACAATGTAAAACCCACAAATTAAATAAAACATTGCAACTCCAAAAAACTTATTGATGGAATTATTTGGGGGAAATTTACATGAATACTTTGAAGCAAAGCATGGGGGATTGACTCCTTAAATTTCTTGCACCTGATCTCCTTGACAATATAGCTTTTAATTGAATATTTTGACGTCCCAACTACATGCAATTTCGTCCCTCGTTGATAATGCAACTAGGTCCACAAATTTAAAATGAATTCAACCCCTATGAGAAGATAACTCAACCTCCAATAAGATCACATACTTGTCATTTAAACCACACATTCTAATCCTCCTAAAAAATGTTAAATAAGCAAATTGTTCTTTGACAATCCATTCGGCTATTTGGCCTCCCTATATCTGGAAATTCGACCCTCAATTAATTTTGGAAAATGCAACAATAATTCATTCTTGAATATATGATATTTTTCCCTTGTAAATTGGATTAAATCAACTCTCCTAGAGCACCACCAATTATCTTCGGAAAACATATAATTTAGCCTCCACCCAACGGTAAGTCAATTCACTGCTACTCAAGAATTTTGGCCCCTTCTTTGACAATTCATATTCTTGATTGATTCGACTTAGTTCCTCTGCAAAGATCAAAATTTCTTGCTAGGGTGGCTTTGCAACCACCAAAACCAACCACCACCAGCTAGGGTGTGTGTCTTAACACCAAAACTAGGAAATAATGAGGGTTTCCCCCTCACATAGTAATTTGCTTGAGCTCCTTGTAAATTCACCAATAATTCTTCACATGTCTCTCCTGGAATCTTCGTCTCCCTTTAATAATATTTTCCTCCTCTGAAGACCATGGGTGGTAAACAAAAAACCATGGGTCACTTTATTTTTCCTGAAGAGACTTTTGATTCTTTTATTTAATTATTGTTTATTTTATCCTGGTTACCCCTTCATTTTTTTTTTCAACAGCCCATGGGGTCCATATAGGCTATGAATCCAACCCTTTCACACCTCTATGGATAATAAAGGGACATCATATCAAACCTTACCCCTAGATTTCTATTGGGATGTGTTAAATACTAGGCTAGAAGGAGTAGGGGTTTTGTTCTATGCAATTGTGTTTTGTTTCATAATTGAGTGGAATAAATGGAGTGGATAATTAGAGAGTAGAACAAAAGGGGGTAAAGTTATATAGTAGAAATATAGACCACATGCCTTAGGTAATTCCATATAGAGTACCTATTCTTTGTACTTGCACATTTCCATAACAAAGAAAAGAGAGCAAAGCAATGTCACCTTGTGTTGGGTTTTCTTTCGTAAGGGTTTCCTATGAAAATTATTTGTATCTATTGTGGATGGTGTGTGTATTTATTTTTGTTTCCTATTACACACATTTTAGTTATTTTGTACTTAAGAATAAAAAAAGAATTTAAGTATTTGAAATCAAAAAGGAAAATCAACCTTTTTAGAAAATATTTTAGTAGTTTATCAGATTTGTTGTGATGCATTACTCTAGTGGACTATTCACAAAAAATATAGAAGAAAAGGCCAAGTATTTGAATGAACAAAATAAAGGCAAAGAGAGATTTCAAAAATATTGGAGGGATAAGAAAAAGGAAAATTTCAATGATAGGAAGAAGGGTTTCAAATGACCTTTCAAGGGAAATAGTCCTAAAATATATCAACAAAGTCAACATGATTAGGAAAAACCCAAAAAGGAATACTTCTTGAAAAAAAGAGGAATGATGACCATGAAATGTTGGGGATGTAAAGGAGACCATTTGTATAAATATTTCCCTCACAAATATGAAAAAAGGAGGATTTTGCGTAACATCAAAGAGGATACAACAATAGATAAAATGGGAAAAAAAATATTCCAAATATATATGTAGCCTTGGAGGATTAAAAAACAAAACATCAATTCCACATGACTAAGATGGAAGGTAAGATTAAGAATCAATTTGTTGCAATTTTAATCGACTTAGGGGCAATCCATAGTTGCATTGATCCTAAAATAGTGGATAGATTTCATTGATGAAAATCAACTTGAAAGGTTGCGGTTGTTTCAACTAGCCATTGGAACCAAGGAAAGGATCAATGAAATTGTTAGGAGCTATCCCATAAATTTGAATTAAGTGGATACATTTTCATATTTGACCATTGAGATATTATCCTAATTTGGAATGGATTTATTTGACAAGCCTCATTTTTATCTATATTTACATAATAAGATATTTACATGTCTTAATGAAGAAGGAAAGTAGAGCTACGTGCAAGGAATTCCAAGACTAAGTCTCTATAAGGGAGATTTCAGCTTGGAAATTGAAGATATGTTTCATGAAAGGATGTCAAATATATGTAGCTCATGTATATGTGTTGAGATTGCAACAAGATGATGGAGCTTAGTGAAAAGAGTCGCCTTCACTAAGTGGGCCTGCAGGCTATTTTTGGCGCAAGTCTATTTTTAGACATATGGATCATGTCTATGGATTGCAGGTTGCTGTTTATGGATGATTGATCAAGTTGGAAAAATAGATGGACTTCTAGTTTTAGACCACAGCGGAGTGACACCACAGCGGAGTGACTACTCAGTCTAAATATAGAACAGTCAAATATTATTAGCTCATAATAATATTTAGACTATAAACTTTGTCTTATTCTCTTGGAGCACTTCAGGATGAGCTACGGATATGGTACATGCAGATCCCAGAAGGAAATACGTGGTTACCTATGGGATGACTAATATTTGCATGCAGGACTTCAGTTAGAACTCAAGTGAGTTTAGTTTAGTGGACTGGAGGTGCAGTTGATGGAGTTGTGTTCAGTTTAGCTTTGTTAAACTGGTTGTATTTAGTCTAACTGGCAAATAGACTAGAGATGAGTTGGGTGAATTAGTTATTAATTAATTCACAAGTTATTAACTCAAAATACAACTAATGAATACATCAGTTAACTCAGTTGCATGTCAGTGCATGTTCAGTTCAGCAGGGACAGGTGTTAGAGAATCAGATTGCTATCAGTTTTGACTATAGTTGTGCATCAGATCTTGCACAATCAAGGGATTGAGTATGCCAATGAGTTTGCCCACGTATTTTCCCACATTGTAGCTTGTGCTCACATGATTTGGCCCAGTAAATACGTGGTTGCCTTGGATT
>APFE030254814.1:0-10140 GCA_000404065.3 Pinus taeda
AGATAAGCTACTTGTTTGGTTTTGCTGTCTTGGAGAGTTAATTACTCTCCTACTCCAAGACACTAGCCTGATCTATATTGGTGCTTCAGAGCCCTAGAAATGTAAAATTTACTAGATGAATTTTAATTAAGCGTTGTGTTATTAAGGCTGTTATTACTCAAATGGGTAAATGGATATGAAACCAATGGTGTTATGACCCGACTCAACTGAATGCAATCGAATATGATAATGTAATCTTTTCAATTCGATGAATCCTAACTAAAGTAGGGAGAGAGTTTCCATTCACTTCCAACAATGCAAAAAATTGATCACTAAGAGAAAATATAACAAATTCTCTAATGCACTAATTTCATCAAGATAAACTAATGCAAATCAATTTCAGAACTTTTTTTATTTTTTTATTTTTGTGTAAATTCAAATCAAGGAAAACCAATCTAAATCTACGAATGATTTTTCAGAATGTAAACTATGCAATTGTAATCTATGCACAATTCACTTGAAAAGTATGCAAATATAATCTATGCACATTTTTCATTCATATTCCGAAAAGGAGAATTCTAATTATGCAAATGTGATCTATGCAAGAGAATTCTCAAACACAAGATGACTCTAATGTAATCTAAGAACCAATCAAGTGCAAGTCGAGAAAATTGGGTGAGAGTTCCAAAGATCAAAAATATAGAAACACTCAAAGGCGATTAACACTCATACACAATTTAGCCCCCCCCGGCGAATGAGGGGGAAATTTTTTTTGCAAAAGCAGAAGCAAAAAGATGCAAAATTGTGAAAAGACTGAGACAAACCTCCAAGTAATGACCAAAGGAAATCAAATTTATAATTTCTCAAAAAGAGACTCAAAACACCCAATTGATGAAAGCTTAAAGAAGGAATGCCAATGAAATTAGCCAAGATGAAAGCTTCTGACAGGTAACCAGTGGATCTGGGTAGCAATAAACAAACTATAAACAAAATCTAATGGGTAAAAAGGAAAAAATTGAAATTTTCTAAGCTTTTGATAGGGGTACGCAGGCAGCCTGTTTGCACAGGTGCGGCCACGCTCTGTGTACGAAGCAAAAGTGCGTACAAGTACGCACTGTGCTTAACTCAGAGGGTGCGTACTACTCTCAAAATCAAGAAAAATAAAAACTAACTCAACCCTAAGCTAGTCTGCCCAAGTTCACAGTCAATCAGTCAAAAACTAGAAACAAATCAGAGTTTCTCAAATCAAAGTATCAAACAAAGGAAAAATCATACCCAACAATGGAGCTCCCACTGTGGTCGCCAATTTGTCACACGGAATGAGTTATACTTGCGGACAAATCTAACCTTCCTAGGAGTCTAAGACTCTCTAATGACAAACAAACCAAACAAGAGCTATCCTTCTCTAGATACACATCATTCTATGAGAATTCAAATGTTTTCGATCTTACCTTAGGTCCCACGCTTGTTGTAGCAGTCCAGCCTTGCTGATCCAGATGAGCTCCTCCTTCACTTTCAGACCTGCATACACTGACAAAGCAAATGATTACATAGCATCTGAATATTCATCATAAAATAAAGCATATCTATCATATTGACCAAGGAATACATGAAATAATTCATTAACAAATCATTGAGAAGAATGGACTTATTTGTATTAAATAATCAAAGGAAACATTACAACCTGAGCCTTGGTGTTGTGCAAGCTCCTTCCAGGGTCCGGCAAGAGATTTCCTCTACTTTGACAAGCTCACCCACTCCCACTATGGCAACAAGGAAGGATGGTGATCTCTCCTCACAAGTCAACAAATGGAAGTCTTAATTCCAGCAGCATTCACCCTATAGAATGTTCAGCTTTCAACAACCTTCCCTCCTTTGACCCAAGGCCTGTATTTATAGTATTCTAGAGGAAGTTATTCAGTTCCAACATCAATGGGATACTCCCTCTTTTGGATGGGGTAGCTCCTCTCTTGATGGGATAAGTTCCTCTATCATAGGGATGCATGAACCATCTGGAGCGCTCAATACACGTCAAACACTCTTCTAGAAGGCTCTAGAAGTGACCACAAGTAACTTTTTAAAGATGAAACTTGCGCCTTTTGACCTTTACAGGGGTATGCACCCATCTTTGGTTTACAGAGCGTATTAGTACGCAGGTCTAGTGTGTTTGGGGTGCGTACACGCAGGCAAGGTAGAGAGAACCTGCGTACCCAGAGATAAACATGTTTTTAAGTGACTTTCTCTCTTTTTGAAGTTTGACATGAAGAGCAGAGGTATAGGGCTTGACAAAGAGGACAATGTGGCTATTGATGAGGCCACATAAACTGCAGATAGTCAAGGTGACAAAATTCAGTGTAACAGGTGGCCACCAATATCCACCTAGATCATTCCTCCCCCCTTAGGAAGCAATGGTCCCCATTGCATTGAGTTCCTCCATGAGATATGGAAACCTCTGCTGAACTTGGTCCCTGGTGAGCCACTTGTCCTAGTGAAGGAGTTGGCCGGTTTTGACAATTTGATATAGTTGGATCCTTTTTTGTTGGATATTATTAATCTGGGTGTCCATGATCCGATCAGTTATAGCTTGTTCCATGCAATCTCGATTTAACTCTGTAGATGTGAGTTGTTCTGTAATGTTTGATGTGTCTAGCAATGGTTGGAAGTATGGTTGAAGGCGGTCCACATTGAGCACTAGGTGCGGGCAAAGGAATGGGGAATGTTGAGCTTAAATTCATTGTCTCCCACAACCTTGTTAATAGTGTAAGGACTATATTGGACTGGTCTGAGTTTCTGATAGGCTCTAGTAAGGCGTTCCTTCTACAAATGCAACCAGACTTTGTCACCCACCTGAAACATTTGTGGCGACCGATGTTAATTATGTTGTTGCTTGTACTTGGCATTTGATTTCTTGAGAATGTCATGGACTTGCTAGAGGATATGTTGGATGTTCTCAATGAAGTTTTTTACCTTATCAACTTTAGAGTAGACATGAGCCGAATCTGCCTGAGTAGCTGCAAATGGTATGGCCACATCAATGGGACATAGTGGTTGGAATCCCAAGCCAGCCTGAAAAGGGTTGTGGCCAATCAAGCTGTGGAGAGCCTAGTTATAGCTGTGTTGTACATAGGGGAGGCTCTCATCCCATGTGGGTGGATGCTTTGAGTTGTACATGTGCAAAATGTGTACAATCATCCCATTGACGACCTCTGTCTGGCCATTAGTTTTGGGATGGAAAGTTGTGGACTTAGTGAGCTTGGTGTCTCACATTAACAATAGAATGGACCAAAATGTACTGAGGAACCAGCTATCCCGATCTGAGATGATAAACTGTGGGATCCCAAAGTGTACCCACACTCGTTCAAAGAATAGTTTAGCGATGTCTTCTTTTGAGATATTCTTCTTGTAGGCTGCCATAATGGTCATCTTCGAGAATCTATGGATGACCACAAAAACACAGTCATTGCCATGCTTAGTAGGAGGAAGGCTTGATATGTAATCCATGGAGATGGATTCCCAAGGTCGACTAGAGGTAGGAAATGAAGTATATAGGCCTTGCTTCTTGATTATCAGTTTGGCAGTGGCACAAGCACTGCAGGATCTAATGTACTTCCCTACATCCTGTCGAAGATTCAACCAATAAAAATACTTCTGCAATACTTCCACCATTTTCTCGACCTTGAAATGCCTAGTGGCTCGACTATAGTGCACTTCCCAAATCGTCTTTGCATGCTCACTTGACATAACACAAAGGTGTCCTAGGTGGCATATTAGGGCATCCTGGAGGTGAAAATTTGGAACTTGCTGACCCTCCAAGAGCGTTTGGTATGTGTGGCCGAATTATGGGTCGCTTTTGTAGAGAAGTGGCCAATTAGAAGTCTCGTGCCCACAAGAGTTGAGCACAGTGGTTAACGCCATGATCGATGGTTGGCTGAGGAAATATGAAACATTATTGGTGCCACCCTTCTTATACTTGATATTCAAGTGGAACTGTTACAGGTATGTGGACCACTTCTAATGATGATCATTCTGCAACTTCCCTTGCATCTGTATGAACTGCATGGGTCCGTGGTCTATGTGGATGACTCTTTCCTTCCTCAAAATGTAATGCTTCCATTGTTGGCATGCATGCAAAATGGAATAAATCTCTTTGTCATAAGTGGGATACTTCCGAACTGTGTCTAAAACTGTCTCACTGGGATATGCCACTGGATGCCCCTGTTGAGTAAGCACTACCCCAATAGCATAGTCAGAGGTATCTATCCCGATCTCAAATGGATGTTGTAAGTCTGGTAATGTTAGCACTAGTTCAAAGCAGAGGCGATGTTTCAACTCTGCGAATGCCTTTTGTTGAGATTCAGACCAAAATATTTTTTCATTCGCTCCTCCTTTAGTGACTTGACTCAAGGGCCAAGTGAAATGAGAGAATCCCAACACAAACTTGTGGTAGAAATTGGCAAGACCTAGAAAGCTGCAGATCTCCGTCAGAGTGGTTGGGGCTAGCCAATCCCGAATGACTTAGATCTTGGCTGGATCCACATGCACCCCCCGTTCATCAATAATGTATCTAAGATACTGAACATTGGTCATGCCAAAAGTGCATTTCTCCAAATTGGCACACAATTTGTGTTGCCACAGTGTTTGAAGAACTTGTCGGATGTGGTGGAGGTTCTCTTCCCAACTTTGGTTGAAAATCAGGATGTCATCCAAGTATACCACTACAAATTGGTTCGTGAATGATCACAAGATGTCATCCATCAACCTCATGAAGGTTGCAGGAGAATCTTTAAACCTGAAAGGCATAACCAACCATTCAAAAATGCCCTCCTTGGCTTGGAAGGTAGTCTTCCACACATTGGAGGGTTCAATTGGTACCTAGTGATATCTGGACTTCAAGTTGATCTTGCTGAAATATTTCACCCCCTTGAGTTCGTTCAAAAGGTCATCAATCCATGGGATCAGATACCTATTCCAGACAATGATCTTTTTCAACACCCAATTGTCAATAAAGAGTCTCCAAGTCTCATCCTTCTTTAGTACCAACATGATCGGGCTCCCACAGGGTGATGAACTCAAATGAATGTGAGGTTTCTACAACAGCTCTTAAATCTACCTCTTGATTTTTTTCATTCTTGAGAATGGAACACTGATATATTGTTCCATTGGGAAAAAATGTACCTGGGGTCAGATTAATGGAATGCTTGACTTGACAGTGCAGAGGCATCGTTGCGGGGGAGGTGAAGATGTCCGCGTACTCCTCCACGACCTTGTCCATCTGTTGTTGTCATGCAAAGGGGCCCTCTCTGTAGGTCATGGCCACTGTATTCTTCTTTCTCTGAGGGCTTATCATCAGTAAATTTTTTTTCCCAGTTATGGAAATGAGTTTACTACATTGTTTTGTAGTAACCAAAGAGATGGCGGTAAGTGGTGCTACCTATGGTATCTTGTACAACTTATTTCCCAAAGTAACAATATCAACACAAGGCCTTGAATCATTCAAAACATGTCGCTTCCACAAGTATGGGCGCCTAATAATACATCACAAAAATCAAGGGGAGAAACGTCACATAATACCTCATTCGTGAAGGCCTTGATCCTGTATGAAAGGTGTCACTATTGGCTCATGCGAAAATCCTGTCCTTGGTGAAATCACTCAATGGTGTACAATTGCAGGTGTGTTGTGGTTGGTAAGCCCAATTTCTTTATGAGTTCTACCAAAATGAGGTTCTTTTGGATCCATCTGTTAATAATGAACTATAGTGGGGAACCCTTTACCCACATCTGAGAGTGGAAGAGGTGCTCCTCCTCCTCTGGATCTTCAGGTTCCTCCTTCTGGATCTTCATGGTGGCAATGGTGGCATTGGGCTCCACATCGATAATCTGCTTCCCTTTTTCATTCCCCTTGTCATGTTTTGAGTTAGAGTCAGAACATGCATCTGATTCTGAAGCCTTCATCTCAACCACTAGTGATTGCTTGGCCCAACATTCACTTATGTTGTCAGTGGAGCTCTTATGGAAGTCACATCACTTTCTCGTGTCCTTCGGCTTCGTGGTATTTTTCTTTGCTTACAACTTTGGCGGGTTGTACTAGGATGCCCCACCTTGGATTTGTTCTTTGTTCTGTGGTTGGGGGCACATTTCCCTTGCTTTCGATTCACAAATCCAAAGTCTCGATTCTTCTGTTTAAACTTCTGTTTGATGTTTACGGCATATCGGTACACCATGCTAAGCGAGGAGATGTCCAGTTACTCCATCTCATCTTGGATGTACCTGTCTAGGTAGCCGTGGTACTTGAGTACCAAATGTTTCTCAGAATCCTTGATACCCAACCTTGTGCGAAGGATATGAAAAACATTGGTAAAATACATGACATCTTGGTCCATTTCGTGCTACAACGTTGTCCACTTTGTGTATTTATCCTCATAGCTCCCGACACGGTAGTACTACACCTTGACGGCACCCCAGAATGATTTCCAAGTGGGTGCGGAAGAAAATAGTGAGGTTTTACTTTCATCCTTCTGCTCACAATAGTTTACCGACTAGTCCTTGACGTGGGGGGTGGCTTTAAGAAGAGAAAAAGTAATGTTTTCTAGGCTGGAAAAATCATGAACATAAAAATATCCTTCTAGCAAATTTAACCATTTATCTATGGCATCTGCATCTATTTGGCCCTCAAATATGGAATGTCAAAGTTTACTTGTACCTTAAAAGGAGTGGAGACTCCACAGTGGCTATTAGATGTGGATGCACAACTGGTGGGCAACTGTTGAAGGATCTGGGAAAAGTTATCCATCATTGTGTTTCTTTGTTTCTTGAGGGCCTCCATGAGAAATATTTTTATAGGTTCTCCTACCCCCCAGAATTTTGTTTCTTCCCCCATCGGCGCCATCAATGTTTGCAAGGCTGATCTTGCAAAGGTTCAACCAAATTGAGCCCTAACTCCTTATATTCCGATCTCGTTAGGGACATGCAAAGAAAAATAGAGAAATAGCAGACTGCTTTGATACCACTGATCCAGATTTAAATAGGAACGAAAAAAATTACATATATAACCATAAATACAAAGATGCAGTAGAAATAAAACTTCATTTCATTATTATCCAATAATGAAATATGCTTACAAATAGAATGGAAATAATACTATCTTAGGCGATGGTAGATTATCTCTGAGAACATATGTGGCGGCTACATGCCTCTAAATTGTGTTACAATGAGGCTCAAAGGCCTATTTATTATTGATAAACAATGGAAAACCCTAAACATCCCAAAACTAACTCTAGGAGATGAAGTGCCAAACTATGGGACCCATTTGGGTAAATTGGTACATCAACTTCCCGGGGTCGTAACTTTGGCGTACGATCTCTGTTTGACATGCAAAATACCTCATTAGCAATATCTATTTGAGGAATACAACTTTTGAATGACCAACATGGGTTTGCGACCCATGTTGGTCTCGATTTTCCGAAAAAAATGTCATTTAGGGCCTAAAAATGACTCCATAAGTTTAGGACCCAAAAAAAATGCCAAAAAATAGTAAATTGTGCTATAAATAAGGAAACTGAAAAATTGAAAGAAACAAAGTTGGGGTTCTAAGTGGAATAGGTGGGTGGCCACCAATATCCACTTGGATCATGCCTCCCCCCTTAGGAAGAAATGTTCCCCATTATGTTGATTTCCTCCTTAAGATGAGGAAAC
Source organism: Pinus taeda (assembly GCA_000404065.3). Classification (NCBI taxonomy): domain Eukaryota; kingdom Viridiplantae; phylum Streptophyta; class Pinopsida; order Pinales; family Pinaceae; genus Pinus; species Pinus taeda. Next base: position 7,672 of record APFE030254814.1, read on the forward strand.
TTCTACTAAACTTGGTCCCAGGTGAGCCATTTGCCTTGGTGAAGGAGTTGGCCTGCTTTGACAACTCGATATAGTTGGATCCTTTGGTGTCGGGTGTTATTGATATGCAGGTCCATGATCCAATCAGTTGTGGCTTGTTCCATGCAATCTAAATTTAGTTCTGCAATGTATGATGTGTCTAGCATTAGTGGGAAGTATGGCCGAAGGTAGTCCACATTGAACACTGCGTGTAGGCTAAGGAATGGGGGAATGCTGAGCTCAAATGCATTATCTCATACAACCTTGGTAATGGTGTAAGGGCCATATCGAAGTGGTCTGAGTTTCTGATAGGCTCTGGTAAGGTGTTCCTTCTGCAAATGCAACTAGACTTTGTCGCCCACCTAAAACTTGTGTGGCGCTTGACGTTGATCATGTCATTGCTTGTACTTGGCATTTGATTTCTACAGAATGTCATGGACCTGATGGAAGAAATTTTGGATGTGCTCAATGAATATATTTTCCTTATCAACTTTGGATTGGACATGAGTCAAATCTGCTTAAGTTGCTGCAAATGGTATGGCCACATCAATGGGACGTAGTGACTAGAATCTAAAGCCCACCTGAAAAGGGATGTGCCCAGTCGAGTTATGGAGAGCTTGATTATAGCTGTGATAGACATAGGGGAGGCTCTCATCCTGTGTGCATGGATGCTTTCAGTTGTACATGTGCAAAATGTGTACGATCATCCTATTGACGACCTCTGTCTGGCCATCAGTTTGGGGATGGAAAGCTGTGGACTTAGTGAGCTTGGTGTCCAGCATCGACTAGAGACTAGACCAAAATGTACTGAGGAATCTGTTGTCCCTTTCTGAGATGATAGACTGTGGGATCCCAAAGTGTACCCACACTTCTTCAAAGAAGAGTTTAGTAGTGGCTTTTGTTGTGATATTCTTCTTATGGGTTGCCATAATGGCCATCTTCGAGAATCTGTTGATGACCACAAAAACACAGTCATTGCCATGCTTAGTAGGAGGAAAGCTAGACATGTAATCCTTGGAGATGGATTCACAAGTTTGACTATGGGTAGGAAGTGGAGAATAGAGGCCTTGCTTCTTGATGGTCAGTTTGGAAATGGCGCAGGCAGTGTAGGATCTAATGTACTTCATGACATGCTGCTAAAGATTCGACCAATAGAAATTATTTTGTAGTACTGCCACTGTTTTCTCGACCCCGAAATGCCCAATGGCCCAACTGTAGTGTGCTTCCCAAATCATCTTGGCACACTCACTCGAAGGACCACAAAGGTGTCCTGGGTGGCATAACATGACATCCTAGAGGTGAAACTTGGAACTTGTTGACCATCCAAAAGTGTCTGGTATGTGTGGCTAAATTCTGGGTCGCTTTTGTAGAGAAGTGGCCAATCAGAAGTCTCATGCTCACAAGAGTTAAGCACGGTGGTTAACGCCATGATCGATGGTCGACTGAGGCAGTTTGCAACATTATTGGTGCTTCCCTTCTTATACTTGATATTCAAATGAAACTGTTTCAGGTATGTGGACCACTTCTGATGACGATCATTCTGTAAATTCCCTTGTGTCTGTATGAACTGTAGGGGTCGGCGGTCTGTGTGGATGACTATTTCCTTCCCCAAAATGTAATGCTTCCATTTTCGGCAAGCCTGCACAATGGAATACATCTCTTTGTCACAAGTGGGATACTTTCGGTCTATGTCTAAAAGTGTCTCACTGTGATATGCCACTGGATTCCTCTATAGAGTAAAGACTACCCCAATAGCATAGTCAAAGACATCTGTCTTGATCTCAAATGGCTATTGTAAGTTTGGTAATGTGAGCACTAGTGCAAAGAAAAGACGATGTTTCAACTCTGCGAATGCCTTCTGTTGAGATTCAAACAAAAATAATTTTTCTTTCACTCCTCCCTTGGTGACTTGAATCAAGGGCCAAGTGATATGAGAGAATCCCAACATGAACCTGCGGTAGAAATTGGTAAGACCCAGAAATCTGTGGAGCTCTGTCAAAGTGGTTGGGGTTGGCCAATCCCAAATGAATTGGATCTTTGTTGGATCCACATGAACCCCCCATGCATCAATAATGTATCCCAGATACTTAACCTGGGTCATGAAAAAAGTGCATTTCTCCAAATTGGCACATAGCTTGTGTTGCCGCAGTGTTTGGAGAACCTCTCCGATGTGGTGGAGGTGCTCTTCCCAACTCTGGCTGAAGATTAGAATGTGATCCAAGTATACCACCGCAAATGAGTTGGTGAATGGCTACAAGATGACATCCATCAACCTCATGAAGGTTGTAGGAGAATTCGTCAACTCGAAAGGCATAAACAACCATTCGAAAAGGCCCTTCTTTGCTTTTAAGGGAGTATTCTACACATTGGAGGGTTCGATTGGTACCTCGTGATATCTGGACTTCAAGTCAATATTGTTAAAGAGAGATTTGATACAGGCTGGTAGCATTT
>APFE030254814.1:12871-38835 GCA_000404065.3 Pinus taeda
TTGTGCTACAAATAAGGAAACTGAAAAACTAAAAGAAACAATGGTGGGGGTCCAAGTGGAATAGGTGGGTGGCCACCAATATCCACTTGGATTGTTCCTCCCTCATTAGGAAGCAATGGTCCCCATTTCCTTGAGTTTCTCCATGAGATGAGGAAACGTTTCTCAACTTGGTCCCTGGTGAGCCACTTGCCCTGGTGAAGCAGTTGGCCTGCTTTGACAACTTGATATAGTTGGATCCTTCGCTGTAGAGTGTTGTTGATTTGTGTGTCCATGATCTAATCAGTTGTGGCTTGTTCCATGCAATATGGATTTAGCTCTGTAGGTGTGAGTTGTTCCGCAATGTCTGATGTGTCTAGCAATGGTGGGAAATATGGTCGAAGGCGGTCCACATTGGACACTGGGTGCATGCTAAGGAATGGGGGAATGATGAGCTCAAATTCATTTTCTCATACAACCTTGGTAATGGTGTAAGGATGATATCGAAGTGGTTTGAGTTTCCGACAGGCTCCGGTAAGGTGTTCCTTTTGCAAATGCGACTAGACTTTGCCGCCTACCTAAAACTTGTGTGGTGCTCGACGTTGATCATGTCACTGCTTGTACTTGGCCTTTGATTTATACAGAATGTTGTGGACCTGATGGAAGAAATTTTAGATGTACTCAATGAAGCTATTTTCCTTATCAACTTTGTACTGGACATGAGTCGAATCTTCTTGAGTAGCTGCAAATGGTATGGCCACATCAATGGGACATAGTGACTGGAATGTCAAGCCCACCTTAAAAGGGATGTGGCCAATCGAGCTATGGAGAGCCTAATTATAGCTATGTTGGACATAGGGGAGGCTCTCATCCCATGTGCATGGATGCTTTGAGTTGTACATGTGAAAAATGTATACGATCATCCTGTTGATGACCTCTGTCTGGTCATCTATTTGGGGATGGAAAGGTGTGGACTTAGTGATTTTGGTGTCTAGCATCGACCAGAGACTGGACCAAAATGTACTAAGGAATCTATCGTCTTGATTTGAGATGATAGATTGTGGTATCCCAAAGTGTACCCACACTCATTCAAAGAAGAGTTTAGCAGTGGCTTGTGCTGTGATATTTTTCTTGCAGGCCACCATAATGGCCATCTTCGAGAATTTGTCGAAGACCACAAAAACACAATCATTTCCATGCTTATTAGGAGGAAGTCCCAACATGTAATCCATGGAGATGGATTCCCAAGGTCGACTAGGGGTAGGCAGTGGAGTATAGAGGCCTTTCTTCTTGATGGTCGGTTTGGAAATGGCGCAGACAGTGCAGTATATAATGTACTTCCCAACATCCTGTCAATGATTCGGAAAATAGAAATGCTTCTACAATACTGCCACCATTTTCTCATCCCCAAAATGCCCAATGGCCCCTAATGTGGTGCTCTTCCCAAATCATCTTGGCATGCTCACTTGAAGGAACACAAAGGTGTCCTAGGTTGCATAACAGGGCATCCTAGAGGTGAAAATTTAGAATGTGCTGACCCTCCAAGAGAATTTGGTATGTGTGGCCAAATTCTGGTTTGCTTTTGTAGAGAAGTGGCCAATCAGAAGTCTTGTGCCCATACGAGTTGAGAACGGTGGTTAATGCCATGATCAGTGGTTGATTGAGGTAGTCTGCAACATTATTAGTGGTGCCCTTCTTATAATTGATATTTAAATGGAACTGTTGTAGGTATGTAGACCACTTCTGATGGTGATCATTCTGCAAATTCCCTTGCATTTGTATGAACTGTAAGGGTTGGTAGTCTATGTGGATGACCGTTTCCTTACCCAAAATGTAATACTTCCATTGTTGGTAAGCTTGCAGAATGGAATACATCTCGTTGTTATAAGTGGGATACTTTTGGACTGTGTCTGAAATTGTCTCACTATGATATGCCATTGGATTCCCCTGTTGGGAAAGGACTACCTTGATAACATAGTCAAGGGCATCTGTCTCGATCTCAAATGGCTATTGCAAGTCTAGTAATGTGAGCACTGGTGTAGAGAAGAGGTGATGTTTCAAATATATGAATGCCTTTTGTTGAGATTCAAATCAAAATAATTTTTCTTTCACTCCTCCCTTGGGGACTTGACTTAAGGTTGAAGTGATATGAGAGAATCCCAACAACCTGCATAGAAATTGGCAAGACCCAGAAAATGCAGAGCTCTATCAGAGTGGTTGGAGAGGGCCAATCCTGAATGACTTGGATCTTGGCTGGGTCCACATGCACCTCCCAATCCGAGATACTGAACTTGGGTGATGTCAAAAGTGTATTTATACAAATTGGCGCACATTTTGTGTTGTTGCAGTGTTTGGAGAACTTATTGGATGTGGTGGAGGTGCTCTTCCCAACTCTAGCAGATGATCAGGATGCCATCCAAGTATACCACTACAAATGAGTTGGTGAATGGCCACAAGATGTCATTTATTAGCCTCATGAAGCTTGTAGGAGCATTCGTCAACCCGAAAGGCATAACCAACCATTTGAAAAGGCCCTCCTTGGATTTGAAGGCAATCTTCCACACTTCAGAGGATTTGATTGGTACCTGGTGATATCTAGACTTCAAGTCAATCTTTCTGAAATATTCCCCCCCTTGAGTTGGTCCAGAAGGTCATCAATCTATGGGATTGGGTACCTATTCCAGACAATGATCTTGTTCAGCACCTGATAGTTAATTCAAAGTCTCCAAGTCCCATCCTTATTCTGCACCAACGTGATTGGGCTCCCACAGAATGATGAACTCGACTGGATGTGACCTTTCTGCAACAACTCCTGAATCTACCTGTTGATTTCATTGTTCTCGAGAATGGAACACCAATAGATTGGTCCATTAGGCACCAATGCACTTGGGGTCAGATCGATGGAGTGCTTGACCTGATAGTATAGAGGCACCACTGTGGGGGAGGTGAAGATGTCCTCGTGCTCCTCCATGACCTTGTCCATTTGCTGTTGTCGTGCGGAGGGGCCCTTTCTGCACATCGTGGCCACCATATTCTTCTTTCCCTGAGGGAATATCACCAGGAAAATAAATTTCCTGGTTTTGGAAATGAGCTCATTGCATTTTTTTGAAGTTTCCAAAGAGATGGAGGTAGGCGATGCTACCTTCAGTATCCTGTACAACTTATTTCCCAAAGTAACAATAACATCGCTAGGCGTTGACTCATACACAACATGTCACTTCCATAAGTATGGTTAGCCTAATAATACATCAAAAACATCAAGGGGAGAAACGTCACATAATACCTAATTCGTGAAGGGATTGATGCTGTATGGAAGGTGGCATTGTTGGCTCACGCGAAGATCCCGTCACTGGTAAAGCCACCTAATGGTGTATAGTTGTGAGTGTGCTATGGTTAGTAAGCCTAACCACTTCAAGACCTTTTCCAAATGAGTTCTTTTGGCTCTCGCTGTTGACAATGAACTGTAGTGGGGAACCCTTTACCCACATTTGAGAGGAAGAGGTGCTCCTCCTCCTCTGGATCTTCGGGTTCTTGCTTCTGTATCTTTATGGTGGCAATGATGGCGTTGGGCTCTGGATCATTATTCTGCTTCACTTTATCATTCCCCTTGTCAGGTTTTGACTCAGAGTCGAAACATGCATCTGATTCTGAAGCCTTCAGCTCGGCCACCAATGACTGCTTGACCCGACGCTCACTTGTGTTGTGAGTGGAGCTCTTATGGAACTCACACCACTTTCCCATGTCCTTCATTGGCTTCGCAGTGTTTTTCTTTTCTCGTGTCTTTGGCGAGTTGTCCTAGGCCACCCCGCCTTAGCTTTTTCCTTTGTTCTACGGTTTGCGGGCACCTTTCCCTTGCTTCAAATTCGTAGATCCAAAGTCTCGCTTCTTGTGTTTAAACTTCTGCTCGATCTTGACAGTGTATTGGTACGCGGTGCTAAGCGAGGAGATGTCTAGGAACTCCATATCGTCTTGAATGTACCTATGTTGGAAGTCACGTTACTTGAGTACCAAATGTTTCTCAGAATCCTTGATACTCAACTTCGTGAGAAGGGTATGAAAAACATTAGTAAAATTCAGCACATCTTGTTCCCTTCCCTGCCACAACATTTTCCACTTTATGTATATATCCTCATAGATCTCAACAGGGTCTACTGCTCCTTGATGGCATCCCAGAATGAATTCCAAGTGGGTGTGGCTGAAAATAGTGAGGTCGTATTTTCATCCTTCTACTCATAGTAGGTTTCCCATCAGTCCTTGACATGGGATGCAACTTTGAGAAGAGCAAGAGTAATATTTTATCGGTTGGAAAATCATTAACATAAAAAGATATTTGTAGCATATTTAACCATTTATCTATGACGTCTACATCTATTTTGCCCTCAAATATGGGAATGTCAAAGTTTACTTGTACCTTAAAAGGTGTGGAGCCTCTAGAGTGGCTGTTGGATATGGATGCACTTCCGGTGGACAACCATTTAAGGATCTGGGTAAAGTTATCCATCATCACGTTCCTTAGTTTCTCAAAGGCCTCCTTGAGAAATATTTTGATAGGATCTCCTTCCCCCTCGTCTTTATTTTCTTCCCCCATGGGCAGCCGTCATGGTTTGCAAGGCTGATCTTGCAAAGTTTCGACTAGATTGAGCCCTAACTCCTTATATCTCGACCTTGTTGGTAACATGCAAAGAAAAACAAAGAAAGAGTAGATCCCTATGATACCACTGATTCATATTTAAACAAGAATGCAACAAATTACATATATAACCATAAAATCAAAGATTCAGTAGAAATAACACTTCATTTCATTAATATCCAATACTGAAATATGATTACAAACATAATGGAAATAATACTAGCTCGGACGATGATAGCTTATCTCTGCGAGGAGATGTGGTGCCTACATGCATCTGAATTGTGTTACAATGAGTCTCAAAGTCCTATTTACTATTTAGAAACAATGGAAAATGGTAAACATCGAAAAACCTAACCTTAGGAGATGAAGCACCAAACTATGGGCCCCGTTTGGGTAAATTGGTACATCAACTTCCCGAGGTTGTAACTTTGACATACGATCTCTATTTGACGTGCATAATACCTCGTTAGAAATATCTATCCAAGGAATACAAATTTTGATTGAACAACATGGGTTTCAGTTTTACCAAAAAATGTTGTTTATGGCCTCAAAACAGCTCTAGAAGTTCAAGACCCACAAAAATGCCAAAAATAGTAAATTGTGCTACAAATAAGAAAATTTAAAAACTAAAAGAAACAATGGTGGGGGTCCAAGTGGAATAGGTGGGTGGCCACCATTATCCACCTGGATCAAGGTGACTTAATCCACCACCCTAGCACCACCAAAACACCCTAAAAAAATGTAAAAAGTATAAATACAAATTGCGGACTCCTGTATGAGGGACAATGGTCCACTTACAATGATATATAATAATTTTTTTTGACTGACCAACAACTCTAGACTCAACGACCCCAACTACAAACCAAACCCTTTGATTGAAAATAAAACAACCTCCATAATTCTTGTACAAATAGTATAATGCATTTACAAAATTTAGGTTGTTGAAAACTATTGTGCAAACTTTCCTTGAGGCTGATGATGAATCTTACTATAGGAAATGGTGAAGGATGACATACTGCTTTTCTAGCTTGATCTTGATGTTTGATGCAAGAGATACTGAACCTTGATACTCTACTTCACTACCTTCACTATTGTGATAGTACCTTTATTTATCCTTTATGATGAAAAATGCTTTGTCCTTAAAGTTGAGATTGATCAAACTTTGATTTTACTCATCAACTGTTCACTGCTATAATTCCCTCAATTCACTACTCATTTCATATCTTCAAGGATCCATAATTCGTCATAGAGATGGTGACCTACATTGAGAAAATATAGTGCTAATGTCGAATCCCAAACAAAAATGTATTAGAACCTAAAAACCTAAACAAGGCAAGAACAATGGTCCATATACTTGCGACATAGCTTGTGATGAAACTTACTCCTCTAGACACATAAAAACAAGAAAAACAAGATGAAATACAATAAAGTTTTTAAACACTAACGATCAAAAGGCTACATGGAATATTGCGCTTGCAAAAACAAATCAAAATATATGTAAGGAAGGAAGCCTATGCTAATGTCAAACGTATCATAAAAAAGGGAGACTAAAATGAATTAATATAGACTTTGTAAACAATACTAAGTGGATCCAAACCAACACATAACTTAAGGGAAATCACACAAGCAGATCCTTCAACCACACTAAGAAGGTAATGGACCAAAACAACAAAAAAAAACTTATTCAAAGAAACACAACAACAACAACGATTGGAGCCACGAACTTTCACTGTTCTTTGTTATTTTACATGAAGCTAATGGTACTTACAAGGTTTGGAATGCCACATGTTTGAATGCTCCATGATTTTTGTATCATAGAGGGTCATCTTTTATCTACACTAAAATAGTTTTAGGTCTCAGTGAATAATTATGAACTTTTCTCCTCCTTGGATGGGTAACCTTCGTTAGTCTTTAAATAAAGTAGTTTTTGATAAAATTAACTACCAAACATACAAAATAAATGACAAAAAATACTTACTTTTGTTGTTCTGTAGAAACTACAACAACTTTAAAAACACTATAGTCTAGACACAGATCCTAAATGGAAAGAAACATCCAATATTTATTCAAGTCTTTTAGAACCCTCAATCTCCTTGCAAATTCATGTACCAATGAACCCACAAGATAGAAGACTTAAACCTTTATGTTATTCATTTCCTTTGTGTGCCTTAGATAATGGTTGTTTCCTACCATAGGTTTGAGTCTTCAGAACACTTTTTTAACATCGATCCAATGATCTACAATAGATGAACCTAAAAACAATCCTAAATGTGTCAAAGAAGGTCCTAAAAGGTGCCTTGATCCTTCGTTTCCCTTGAAACAAGATGGATACACCAAAAAAATAACTAATAAATAATACCTAGCCCTAACCCTTCTATGATTTCTACATTGATTATTCTAGGATGGCTGAAAATTTCAGTGTATTGTTCACAATTTCATGTATTTTCTTCATGATTATGTGAGGGATAATATGTCTCCTTTTATAGACCTAGAAGGTGCTCCTAATGGATGACCATTGGATATTAGTAGGGGCTCCAAGAGAGCTTAAAACATTAAAAAATTAAGTAATACTTACCTTTATCTTAAGTTAAGAAGGCCACTGGCCTTGAGAAGGATGTATATGGGTTTCTTCCATTGTTAAATGGTGAGAGGCACATCCTATAAGTAAGAGATAAGTTAATATCCTACCTTAAGATAAATATTAATAAATAAACTTTATATTAGATATTTAATGACCATCAACCAATAAGTATGTGGCATGACACCACCCCATGGGGTTTTAGCCCACTGATTTGGGTCTTTGATTTCAAACTTGAATAAATTTGAAATTGTGAAGAACTATGTGACATGCCACACATGACCAAAAACATCTTGTCGAGGAGAATCTATCTAGAAGTATCCTAACACAATATTCCATGAATCACCATGTCATATTGAGTAAAAAAAGGTAGGTCAACACTTGGTATTGCTTGGGTTGACATGAATGACAACCACTTATAAAAAATCATTAGAACAACCCTTGCGAGGAGATGAAAATTCATAAAAAGATGAAACAAATTTGAATTATATGGGTCATAATAAGAAGAGGCAATTTTTTTGATGATGTACAATGTTATAATGTGTAATATAAAACATATTGTTGTAAAACATATTGTTATAAAATATTTTTGATGTAAAAAAAGACATATTGATGTATAAATATTTTTGAATGTGTTCTTGCATACTTTTTTGTACTTTTATTAGGAAAATATGAAATATACTTGCGTAGAAGTTTATAGAGGTTTAATGGTAACAATTATGTTTCATTATCAATTTTCTGTTTTGCTAGTGTGTATGGATTAATCTTAATGTGTTCCTATCAACTTTTTTTGTAGTAGATAGTTTGGGTTATGGTTAATGGAGAGTGATGTGGGGGAGGGGCCATAAGAGCTTCCACCTTGACATGGTTGGCCTTGTTCAGTAGAGAATAGTTTAGTATTTGGATAGTCTTGGAGCAAACCTCCCTCGTTCCAAAATACGAAGAACCAAGTCAATGTTGATTTTTTTATTGCTCCATCAAATCAAGGAATGTTATCCTTGAAACCTAGAGGAGCTAATTTAGGTATTCATGCACCTTAGTCTTGTTTAATTTTTATTTAGTCATAAAAATTTTTCTTAATTTATTTTATTATTTTGCTTATTATCTACCTTTAACACATTTTATGTGCATTGAATGTATTCTTATTCCATAAATTTGTCATCCACAAATGTAACATGGTTGGAAATAAAGTGGATGAATTTCTCTGCTTGAGTGGCCATTTTTTGTTAGGTGTGCACCCTACCTTTTGCATTTCAAATTTGATCCTCCTTTAGTGTCAGTTATTTTCTAGTCAATTTTTAGTTAGTTGCCATTTATTATAGTGCTTGGAGTCCTTCTTACTTCATGGACTACATGCATCCACTTTGCCATCTTTATCCTACAATATTGTAATAAAACCTCATTCACATCATCATGCATGGGTTAGAGTTTCAATTTATTTATAGCAGAAGCAATCAATCCTTGGGTACAAACGCTAGATCATTCTAATTCAACCCTTGGATAGAGTTCAAAAATTAACATTTTCAAATAATCAAGAGTGTTTCTTTCAGCTTCCTCTAAACTCACTAGGGTTCTAAATTAGTAGGAGCTCAAATGACAAGACCCTAGATTCAATAATTAACCAAAAGATGTACTTGACATCACCTTAAGAAATCAGGCTTAGTATCTAATAGACTATGAATACCAATAGTAATCAAAGATAAGAAATATTTAGCCTTTCAAGAAAAGTCATCTCCCTCTTAAACTTGAGCTACATGAATTTTTTTCACCATATTCCATTCCCAAGATCTAGGGATTCCCTCAACAACAATGAAGATTTCCTTAATCATACATTACAAGGGTTCCACAATTTGCTAAAATTTAAAAGAACGTTAACAACAAAAAAATATTTTTAATGTGAGACATAAATACAATATTAAATTATACATATAATATATAAAAAAGCATGAAAAATGAAGAATTATTGCAGTTAAAACAATTCAATTCCATGCTACTTCATATGAGGGATTTTCTCTCTCTCTCTCTCTGTCTCTTTGTCTCTCTCTCTGTCTCTCTCTCTCATATAAAACCTTGTAGATCCATATTAAATAAGGATCTATCATGTGTAAATAGGGATAAAGCTATTTTTTGCTTGCCTAAAATATAAGTCTCAAAAATACCCTTCCCTCTTTGAATTTGAGGCGACCAATGAATCATGTAACTTTCTTCATAAGCACAAGACTTTGGTAGCTTTGATGCCTCATTGGGTGTGATATTTCTAACAACTTTAGTGGAGCTTCTATTGAGTAGGTGAACTATTACATTGATTGCTTCACCTTAGGAATTATTTTAGGGATTTTGTCCCTAAGCATGATCTCCTTCTCCAATACTGTCCCACTTTTTCTCTCCACAAAACTATTTTGTTGTGGAAAAGGAAATAATATTCTTGCAATACCATAAGATTTGGAATACTTATGTAAGTAATTAAATCTATATTCTTCCCTACTATTTGCCTTGAAAACTTTTACAATTTTTGAAGAAGCTCCCCACCTTAACCTTAGTGAAAAGTTTTCAACTACTAATCAAATCCCTCTTGTAAGGGTTAGAGAGATGGGATAAATCCCATTTTTTCAGAATAGGAAATGAGTAACACCATTGTGTTTGACTTGTTGAGACAAATTTGATGATATAAAATTTTGGCCCGATCTAAGCTCTGGTTTGAAAGAAATAACCCTTGAAAGAATAAATGAATTGGACATCATTGCATCCTCATTCTACCACGTGGAACCCATGTGGATATACCTATCATTTCCCCAACACCACTTGGTACCTCCATTGCTATGTCATCTCAGAGGAAAAATATCAGTGATAAAGGTCTTGGGAAGTTACACAGGAGGTCTCCACTTGTTTTCCTTGAAATATGAGAATATGAGATTCTGAGAACTTGGAGAAACCTATCTCAACACTAATAATTATTGGTAGAGTGGTTGGCGCAGGTTTCCTATGAGATACAAGAATATGAGATTCTGAGATCTCAAACAAAACCATATATACACTCCATGAGAGGGTTACTCTATGAGTTTCCTTCTGTAACAACCCTGGCGAAAATTCCATGTAAAAAATATATAAAGCCATGGTCAATTGGACATGTATTCCAAGCTGAATGGTGGGGAAAAAATCCTAGTGGGTGTTGATTTAGTTTAATGGCTAAGGAAATTGGAAAAGGAAATGGAAAAATCTTTGGAAAGGCATGAGGCATTAATTAGAATTTTATTTATGAAAATAAAGGAAATTAGGAGAAAAGGAAGGTGAAAGGTCACAATTTTCATGTGAGGAGGAAAATGAAGAAAATAAAGGCCTGATTAATAAAAAGGCTTTTGAGAATTAGTGGGCATGACTTGGTCAATTCATTTTTGGATCTCTCTCATTATTCTCTCTCTCTCTCTCATACTATTGGAGACTTAGAGTTTCATGGAGCACTCTTAGAGGGTGTGACATACTTGGATTCTTGGAGAAAGAATGCAAAGGAAGAGCAGGAAAGTGTAAGAGGGCATCGAGATCAACAACTACATCATATTTTATTGCAGGTACCAAGTTGCATGTAGGTTTTCTTCACTAGTTTTGGCTTGCATGGCACATGCATGTGGCTTATTGGTTGTGATCTATCATTGGTGTGGAGGAATGCCTAGATTGACAGTGGATTTCCTAGCCTTGCCATTTCTTGGATAACCTTGGTGATTGTGGGTTTACTTTCATTGTTTGTTTTTGGTTTGTTCTCATGTTTCCTTAGCTTGGGTTGAGTTAGTAGTTCCTGGAGCTTTGGTTGGACAAACACTTTGGAGCCCTATAACAACTTCGGTTGAATTACTAGTCCCATAGCCTTGGTTGGACAAATGCTCCGAAGTCCTTCATGGGTTGCGTTACTAGTCTTGGAGCCCTAGTTGGACAAACGATCTAGATCCTGACTGCAGCTGTGGGTTGAGTTACTAGTATTGGGAGATGGGTTGGAACAAACAATCTGGAGCCCTGGAAGGTTGGGATAGAAACCGATCCGATGATGGTTTTCGTAATGTATGACCATGAGGTGGAATCACTATTTGGTGGGTTGAGGTGGATGGCCTTTGTAAACCCTGAATGAGTGTTGATTGATGTGTTCTATGAGATCCCACATACATGCTGGGAATATGGCACGAGAGTGGATGGATGAAGAGATATTTGGCTTAGCCATTCTACAGTCAAGAGGAATGTGGAAATCCCATCCCGGGTTTGGATTTTGCGTCAATAATGAAAGGTTGTATCTCCTGGTATTTCTATGAGTATTATGATGGATTATATGTGGTGTATAGGGCTTTGATTTCATTGATATTTCTATCCCTATTATGCTGGTTATGTATATGATTTATAACAATAGCTATGTATGGCTCTCTTCATGTTTTTACCTATAAATGAATGAACAATGTATCTATGACATAATGGATGGAATGGTAGTTAAAGTGATAAGGAAACACTACTTCGTGGTGAATCTAAGATAATTATGAGACCCCTATGATCAGATCTATTTATTACACATGTAGATTACACATTTTCAATATGTTTGACGAAATGCCTATCATGGCTAGTAGGGGTTCAGTGAAGGTCTTGAACAAGTATTTTCTTTAGTATTGTCATTCCCATGTTATCTTAATGATTTGAAGAGATAATTCAATTATGGGAAGTGACCTAGGCTTTGGGCCTGAAAAAGTGGCTCAAATCCCAGAGTTGCTAGCATAGCACTAATAGTTTTGGTCTCTGGTCACTGGCAAGCAAGCCTGCGAGAGTGACTTTGGGTTTTTGGTTGCCCTAATGCTTATAGCTTGGGAGCATCTAAGGCTTAAGTTATCCAAAATATCAGCGGGACCCAAAGGCAAGCTGCCTAAAGTATTGGATTATTTCCTAAGAGTCCTGTAGTTGATGAATAATGTCTGTATGTTGTGTTTCCATTGATTCCACTTCCTTAATGTGACTTAGGAGGTTGAAACATATCATAGTGGCCTCTTTTCGCATGTCTACCCCAGTTGGCTGATTTCTTGGGTATATGTGGGAGGAGGGTGTTACAGAGTGGTATCAGAGCATGGTTGCACTCTCCTTGGGTTATGTGTTGATCATGCTTTCAAGTTGGTTGCATATGTGTTCCTTATGCATGTAGTCCATGTGCTTGTTGCATTTGCATGGTGTTGATCATGGTTGTAGTGATGTCTCCATGTGAAGGTTGAAGGTGTTTTCGTGGTGTATGTCTTCATGTGTGTATGGTTGATTATGTATTGATATGCATGTTAGTGTTCACATGTTATCAAATGCACATGAGGTGGTTGTTGTTGTCATGGAAGAGGTCATGGTTTGTGTAGTTGATAGGGTCATGCATTGATGAATATAATATAGCTAGAATGATGTGTATATATTTTTGTACTCATGTGTTATACGTCTATATGCAGTTGTTATGCATGTATGGTCTTGGTTATAGTTATGCATGAATAGTAGGTCAAACATGCCTTGTGATGTCACGATATTCAATTTAGGTCATCATGGTGCTGTTGGTTGTTATGATGCTAATGTGTTGGATGAGATAGAGCAGGATATGCAGATCATCATAATGAGGTTGCAGCGCTGGAATTTGGGGTAAGAGCAAATCATCATACAAGTATTTTATGTTTGGCATGTAGGTACTTATGTTAAGGATTGTATATGTATTAGGTTTATATACATTAAGTTTATGTAGATGTACTTGGATGTTATGTTTACATTCACGATAGATGTTAGTTGATTAGTATAGTCATATGCACATGTGTTGGATAGTTAAGAATGATAGTAACCTATGGTGGTATGCATTTGTATTGTTGTTTTATGTTAGATAGGTTGATGATTAGATTATATGTTGTTGATGAGCATGTTCTAGGTTAACTTGTTATGATTATGTTATGTATTGTTGTTGAGTATGTAATAGGTTAACTTCTTGTTGTTATATGATAGTTAGCTTGATGATTAAGGTTATTACATTTAGGATCTTGATGTTATATGTATCATACTAAATTGGATTGGCCTATGCGGATGGTTATGGTTACGATATTCAGGTATGAGCCAACATATTTGTGATA
This sequence comes from Pinus taeda, assembly GCA_000404065.3. Lineage (NCBI taxonomy): Eukaryota > Viridiplantae > Streptophyta > Pinopsida > Pinales > Pinaceae > Pinus > Pinus taeda. The sequence goes on from APFE030254814.1 coordinate 26,166, forward strand.
TGGTGTTGTACTAACCCAGATTGACGTTGCATATGTGTGAATGAAAATTTTGTATGGGTTATGATGTAAACATGTTAACTAGTGACTATTTTGGATATCATGATCTTATTTATGGTTGAGTTGATATGTTGTGAAGTTATATCGTGCTAACCTAACTTGATTGTGCAGAAAGATAACCTCCCCTGAGATACATTAAGGTATGAGCTTGCTTATGTTTTCCACTTTGTACTTGAATGCTTGATTATGTCATCTATTTGGTGCCTGAATGTTTGGGGTCTATTACATCATCTAGTTGATTTATTTAACATGGTATGTTTGCAAGTTGGTTGAATGTTTTATGAATTACATAATATGAGTATGTGTTCAAATGATATTGTTTTAAAATGATTGCACTAACATATGCGTTGAGATAGCTGACATGTACTTGAGTTTAATTAGGTGCTAGTTATAGCACTATGTATTATGATTGATGACTTTGAGTTGACTATGGATTATGACATGATTGTTAGTCTTGGTAAGGATTTATTTTAAATTGATAGATATGATTGTCTTGATATTTGGAACATGTAGTTGACATGTGTGAGAAGTTGCAGGGTAACATGCTAGGTATTAGCATGACAAGGTAATAGTTGATGTCTTTACATAACTAACAGTTGGGTGATGTGTCAACACATAGTAAGCCTCGATTGCAACAAGGTAAAAAGGCAAAAGGAAGGAATTGAGCAAAAAATAATTTGGCTATGTTTGGAAACCCTAATTCAAACAAATGAGTGCTTTGCATACAAGAAGCCTTCTTAACATTGATTTTTCTGACATCATGTGGATATGTGCTATAGTCATGAAAATGTACTTGACAGATATATTAGCTTGTCTCTAGTTGCAGGTGGATCTGTCAAGGGAATCAGACTCCCTTGAGAGATGGCATGGATGTGTTCATTTGCAAGCAATGTGCTTGGCACCAAAAGGTAAGGTAAATGGTATATTGTTATATTTATTTATGCGCTAAAAATTATGTGTTGATGGAAATATGATGCAGGGGATTGCATGGCAAAGAGATTTCCATGAAATCTTAAAGAAGGCCCGAGTTGAGCTTTCCCTGGGAACCATGGGGATTGATTCATGGTGTTTGTTGTCAGTACTGTGCTTTTGGTATTTCGTGATTTGTTTCACTTGATTTGCAGATGTTTTTATGTCTAGTGTATGGCCATACCACTTTGTTTGTGGTGTCGTGTTGTTATTGGATTTCATGGTCTCCTTCTCATTTGTTTCTATTGCTTTCCTTTTTATGTTTTGATTATCAGGATTTTTTTGGGAAATAGGAAAGTTGATGGAGATCGGGAGAGATGTGTGGTGCCTCAAAGGGAATGTAAGACATAGATGAAGCTCAATGCATGAGCAAGTGCAACGAAAGGTAATACTATGATGACCAGTTGGACTGGTTGGGTCCACTGGTGTAAATGGACGATGGAAGGATAGGCAGGAGAAAGGTAACCAAAAAAGGTAAAGTAAATGGACCTGAGATGTCGGATGGCTTAGCTGAGTTGGGAACAATGGTTCTCAATGTTGTGCATGAATAAAGGAAGTTCTCTTAACCTTGACCTTGATATCTAGTATTTATGTTGTGATCATAATTGCTTTATGCTAATGATTATTTTCATCTATGTATATATGTACATTGTTATCTGATAGGGTCATCATGGATCATTATTGTTTTATGCTAATGTTTATGTATATGTATGCATGTGTCTATGTATCTATGTCACTATCTGGCAGGGTCACCAGCAACCGTTCTTGTGGAGGAATGATTACTTATGTAGGAAAATGACATGAATAGGTTCATGGTCTTACGAGGAATCAATTGGGAAGAGTAGTCATGAAAAATATATGATGTCATTACACGTGGTTATGAGTTGATATTATGTCTATGTTATGGATAGGTTATACCGAGGGATACATCAACGAAATGAAAGCAGTATGGTCTGCGACATGCTAGGACAAGCATGGATAAGACGATGGAAGCAAGGTTGCTTGGTAGAGGTAGTGTGGTTTCGGATGTGTGGTATTACTGTTGTGCATATGTCATATATGTTGTACATGTTGCATCTGTGATGATTGTGCGCATGTAGTATTGTGGATATGTAGTGTGTGTACATCTTGTTTATGCAATATTATGTATAGGGTGTTAATATAGAAAGTGTTGTATGAATGTTGCATATTCAACACTAGGTATAAATGGTTCTATGTACATGTTGGATATATTGTGCTATGTATATATTATACTGTGTGCATGATGGATATGCGATGTTGCATGCATATGGTGCTCTGATCATGTTGGATATGTGGTGCTGTGTACAGATGATGTTATGTACATATTGGATATGCAATGCTATGTACATGTGGTGTTGTGTGCATGTTGTACATGTGATGCTATGTACATATGGTGTTGCGTACATGATTGTACAAGTGGTGCTGTGTGCATGTGGTGTTGTGTACATGTTGTACAAGTTGCACTGTGTGCAGGTGGTGCTCTGTACATGTCGTGCATGTGATGTTGTGTACAGGTGGTGTCGTGTACATGTCGTGTATGTGGTACTATGTACACGTGGTATTGTGTACATGTTGTACAGATGGTGCAATTTACATGTGGCATTGTATACACATTGTGATGGTGGTTTCGTCTACATGTGATGTTGTGCACATGTTGTGCAGATGGTTGTGGTGTATAGGTGGTATTGTGTACATGTGGTACATATGGTACTGATGTACGTGTGGTATTATGTTCATGTTGTACATGTTGTGTTGTGTACATGTGGTACTATGTATGTGCATTGTGTAGTCATCATATCGTGACATATGTATTCATTGTGTTGTACTCTGTGTGGGTAGATGTATTTTGTGGTGTTGTACATCAGGTATGGATGTATGAGTTATGTTGTATATCGGGTGTATGTGTATGCATTTTGTGGTGTCATACATTGTGTGCAGAATGTATATCTTGTGATGTACATTGTTTATGTATACATGTTGTGTTGTGTCATACACTGGATGTACGAGTGTGTATCATGTTGTGTTGTACACTGGTTGTAGGTGTATGTGTTGTATGCCAGGTGTAGATGCATGTATTGCATGGTGTGGTATGCCGTGTGTGATTGTATGTGTGGGATGTAAACTATGTGTGTGTGCACATGGTTGAGGAGAAGGAACTTGGTGTTTTGTCGGGTCTAGCAATCAATCTGGATTGCGTACAAAATAAAGAACAAAGGTAGAAGTAAGGATTTATTAAAGGATAAGTATCAATAGTTTATTTTAGTTTTATTATGCATGTGATTTATAATTCTGGTTTATGATGATTACATGTTATCTATGACACTGGTTTATGATGGTTATGTGTGATTTATGATTTTGATCTATGGTGTGTTTCGAGCTAACTTGATGTGATATGTTATACATGATGATTTGGTCGAAGATGCTAGTTTGACTTGTTGTGATAGGAAGTGTTGGGCGCGAGATCCCCCAAGGGACGTTTTGGGGCTTAAAGCCTAGATTTTGGTCAATTTTGTAATTCCTATGAAAAGACTCTGCATTTTGTGGGTGCAGAGAGCGTAGTTTGTTAAAGAGTCATAGGGTTGTCTGCCCTTATTTTGATAATGTAATGTTGGTTATAGAAGATCTACCCATGGTCTGTGGACCATAGGATTGTATAAATAGAGTGAAGCTCTAAGTAATTAAAAAATCTAATCAATAACATAATGTCTAAGGAAGAATGTTGTATGCGAGATAGTTTTGAAGTGTAAAGTCTAGTTTTGGGTTATAGCATAGGAAGAGGCTCTGTAGCTGAGTGCGCAGAGGCCTAGTAGTTCGCAACTGAGTGCGCAGGGCAAGTCGAGTCTGTAAATAGTGGAAGTATTAATAAAGAGAAGTTTCTATCAATTCTGCATCTTTATTTCTTGTTTTATGCATCCGTTATATTGGGTATGAATTTCACTTTTAATGCTTATATGATGCGTGAATGTGTATAATTGTATTGGCTAAGTGAACACAAGATATATTATCTATTTTCACAAAGATAATCAAGCCCTATTAATAAGATAAGTGAGATACTTGGCGTAGTTTAGGAGATATCACAGTTCGCTGCCTTAGCAACGGGAAAGGACTTCAGCCCCTGGTTAGGGCTGCACAGAAGCCGATTATAACAAAGCACAAAGGTATTGAAGGGTAGAATAGTGCACGAAGGCAAGTTTAGTTGGACTAAACTGATATCACATCCATCTTAAGGGTGCAGAAACTTGGCTCAAGCATCCCCCCATACTGCTTCGGGTGACACTTCAGTTCACGCTCTACGGGTTGATGCTAAAAGGGCTAGTAGTGTAGGGATTTGTTTGGCCAAATAACTCCGAACCTGGGTCAGGGCCCCATAAGCCAACAAATTGTTCCGTTGCCAGGATTGGAATCTACATGAGAGATGTGTTATGTCATAAATTAGAATCCAACTAAGAAAGAAATTGAAGGCTGGTTGGATAGAAGAATCCACAAGTTCGTGGCGTAGGAGAACATAAACCCATGACTATCAAAAGACAAGTGGCTAGACAACTACCTATATACAGAGATCCATGAAATATTTTTCATGTCCTTCCCTACTAAGCTATACAAGTGGATCATGAAGCTAGCAGATAGCCAAGGAAGGTGGAAACTTGACGGTCCTATTGTGTGGACCCTAGAGCTAGTGGGGAGATTGGAAGCATCAAAGGATAAGATCGCATGCACCATCGATCATTGGCTCAATCGTATTATAGGAGGATTCGTTACTGAGTTCACGGTTGACACCTCAGTCAGCTACAGTGAGGCAGAGCGACGCTTTCTTAAAGGATAGTGAGGTAAGTACGTAAAGTCTTTGAATACTTGGATTAAAATGCTGTTGTATGAAAAGTGGGTTATGCAGTTACCTTGTTATTTGGGGCTACACAAAGCAGAAAGATTTACAGGAACAAAGGAAATAAGGGTCCTGAAAATAGCCCCTTGATTTCACCTCCATGAGGAGACGAGGAAGAGCTCGCGAATGTCTCTCCGCAAAGTGATATTCATCTGATAAGACAAAGAATTTCACAAATACCACCTCCACCTACACCACCACCATCTTCACCTCCATCACCTCCATCTTCACTCGTACCAACTTCACTACCACCGCGATTCAATATGGCAAGCACAATGAAGTTGCCTGTGTTCAAAGGCTTGGGAAATGAGGATCTAGACCAATTCTGGTTCGTTGTAAGGGCTGTATCGGAAGCGCAAGGTGTTATAGATGACCATATAAAGAAAGCGACACTAGTTAGCACTCTGTAGGATCGCGTGCTGACCTGGAATATTAAGTACTCCAACGATAACCCAAATGCAAGTCACAGATTTCCAAACAATGCTAAATAGAGAATTTAGTAGGCCTAAGTCTGAAGCACAGTTGATTGTAGGATTTAAAGAGATCATGATGCTACCAGGCGAGACTTCTTGGGAACTAGATCAGAGGCTGAAATATATGATTCACGAAGCAAATATGAATCTGGAAGATGGACAACATCGCGAGTGGTTTGTAGCTTCGCTACTACCACATTTAAGAAGTGCGCTATCATAGTAGAAGATAAAAACTCAGGCATAGGCCTTAGAGATCTCTATGAGGCTACATGAGACCCCGATCCAAGATCCTAATTTGGCAATTCAACAGATCCACGCACAACTGAAGAATCTGTGCCTTGAGATGCAGATTCTGAAACAGGACAGGACGATTCGACCAGAAGTGCAGGAAGAAATGTGGTGCGTAAAATGCAAGAGACAGTGTCATGACAAAAACCACTACGTGGTTTTTACAAATTATATCACAGGAGGAGGATTGATGTATTTAAGGATGGAAGCTCAATTAGGACCTAGCGTGATGCCTATTTTGTGGTGCGTGATCTGTCAAATAGCTAGAAAACATGCCACAGACAATTGTCACTTGTTATAGAAGTATACGCAAAATTCACAACAGTTGTTCTACAACTTTTGCAGGTTGGTGGGACATGACGAGCGTACCTATAGAAGTTATGAGTTGATGATGGATAGAACCCCCCCACAGGGTTCAAGCCAAAATGTGGCCCCTTGACCAAAATGCAGGAATGGCACAAACAATATTTCAGGGGCATGGATGAGGCCGAGGTAGAGGAGGACCTATTAGAGGTCGCAGATAGTTGATTTTCTACAATTGTGGAGGGCCAGGACACTATGCCTACGATTGCAACAATACACCACAACTGTCGTGTAGGTATTTCATGTTGTTTGATCATGAGACAGAGGATTTTCCTACGCTGATAGCTATGATATGTGACAAAGGAGCACTACCACCTCCCTCGAATTAGAACCTATAGATGATGAGGTCTGAGCCGTGCAAGGAAGATCTAAACGTAAACATTGTGCTCTGAAGTGGAATCACAATAGGAGATGACAAAGGAAAACAACCAGAAGGTAGTACTTGGGTTCACAGAGCTCTGGCGAAGGAAGTAGAGTTTAATTTGGAGCGTGCTCGGGAAACCTTCATGGAAGCAAAGAAGAGCTTTGCTGATGCCTCCACTTCAGGAAGCAAAGATAAACTAAAGCCGAAAATGGACCCATCCATGTTGACAACTTTCCTTGAAACATGTATGAAGTTATTGCATGATAGTAAGGCTATGAAAAGGTTACAAGAACTCATCAACAGATGCGCTGGGACCATGCAAGGAGAACCGCGTGTAGCCCATAAGATCAGAAAACATAAAACAAGAACGGGACGAGAAATGGGACTTACCGCACATATTAGAGAATATGAGATGGATCAAGTCATCCTAGATTTGGGATCAGATGCGAATGTTTTACTGAAGCAAACATGGGAGCGAATGGGGAGACCTACACTGTAATGGTCTCAAATTTAGATGAGAATGGCGAATCATCAGAAATAATACCTATGGGGCGATTGCTGGGAATACCTGTGGATATTGAGGGAGCGAGCACGCTGAAATATTTTGAAGTAATAGAGATTGTTGATGACAACAATCCCTACCCCACGCTCCTAGGAATTGATTGGGCCATTGACATGAACGGGGTAATTAATCTGAAGAAGCAGAAAATGATCTTTGAAAATAATTCATTGCGCGTAATTATACCCCTGGACCCCGTTGAAGGATCACACTATACGGAGTCAATCTGTGACTATGAGAGTGATGTTGATTTGGACTGTATCTATAAGATAATAGTGCGAGACAAAGACTGGGTGAATCCCACCATGGATGGGAAGATTACCTGGGAACACGAGAGCTCCTGCACTTTGGATTATGACGAAGAAGTAGAACGATGGAAGTCGGTTATACAAAGTAGCTACACTGAACTACAATATGATGAAAAGGTCACTGCGTTGCGTGTCGATAGAAGTAAGAGATCTGCCTTCTTATGATGGTATAAATGAGGTAGATACCTTCTTGGATGTCTTTGAAAGGGATGTGCGAGAGAAAAAACACTTCCAGGCCTTGGATTGGGTACTCCACACTATGTCGGCGAGATGGTGGGGTACGCACAAAGGAAGCTTTGATGATTGGCGCGAATATACGAGAATGATGCGAGTACGATTTGGGAAGCCTAAGGTGTGACTGACAGGCAAGTATGATGGGCAGGATGATCTGCGTGCGCATCTGGCCAAGTCGATGCAGGCCTATGGAGAAAAGCCCCAATCTGTGCAGATGCACACATACTCTACGCTAAAATACATGGTGAATAAGCATGTATTGGGGGGGAAACTTGCAGATGGCTCTTAATGTTGGGAGAACATTATGCAAGAAAAGCAACCGCGCAGAAGATTTTCCGTGCTTAGTTGTGGTGACCAACCCTTCATTAGGATTCAAAAGCATATTGCAAGGCATGTGATGTATGTCAGCGGACAGGAAGGCCATTGCCGAGGGATGAAATGCCTTTGAATCCACAAATGATGTTGCAACCTTTCTAAAAGTGGGCAATAGATTTTGTAGGACCTATTAAACATCAAAGAAAGATAGGTGCGAGGTACATTATCACTGCGACGGAGTATCTGATTCGTTGGGAAGAAGCGCAACCGGTGTAGGATTGCACGGGCGTGACTGCTACGAAGTTTTTATTTTAACATGTACTAACGCGATTTGGATTTATGAAGATCTTGATGAGTGATCACGGTGCACACTTCTTGAACGAAATGATCAACGTGTTGATGGAAGAGTTTCAGGGGTATCACCAGAAGAGCACATTATATCACCCATAGGCTAATGGGACAGTGGAAGCGTTCAACAAAGTACTAGAAACTACGCTGACCAAGGTATGAAATGTGTAGTGAAGTAATTGGGACTTACACATACCTGCAATATTATGGGCTTATTGGATGACATGAAAGAGACTGATGGGACAGACACCTTTTAGGCTTGTCTATGGAGTGGAAGTCATTGGTTATGGAATACATCATGCCTAGTCTGCGCATAGCAGCACACACAAGTATGACAGATCGAAGAGCCCTAGAGAAGAGGTTCGCGCAATTGGATGAGCTCGAAGAAGAATAATTTTTGGCTGGATTTCACCAGCAGGTCCAAAAGCAGTGCGAAAAGGCATGGCACGACCGACACATCAAGTTGCGCACATTTAAGGTGAATGATTTGGTGTTGTTCTATGATAGTAAGTTTAATAAATTCCAAGGGAAATTCAGAATGCATTGGCTAGGACTGTATATTATTAAGGATATTACCGACATAGGTGCGGTATAGTTGGTCAAGTTAAATGGAGAGCTCTTCCAAGGAAAAGTGAATGGCAGTGATCTGAATCCATACACAGGTGGCCCAACCACCTGACTAGCTGACTGAAGCATAGTCTTAGCACTCCAGGTAGCTGAAAGGAGGCATGGGACTATAAACTACTATGCTCGGGGACTGCATGATGTCAGGACTGCACACAGTAGCGAAGTGTCAAAGGGTCTGCGACAACGCAAGGGTAGCTGCGTTGGCGTGCGGGTCGGCCGGAAAGTGATTGTTAAAGTCACTATTCATGATGTGATGCTTGGTTTAAGACCAAATGGAGCAGGTAGTAGGCATTTAAAGCTAACTTTATGGGCTAGATTCTTGAAAATCTACCACCAATCTAGCATTAATGGACCAAATGTGGGGGGAATGGTCGAATTCAAGTTCAAAAGGCGCTATAAATTACAAAGGGCTATTCAGCAAACAACACTTGGCAATTTGAGAATTGAGTTGTTGTGCGCTCAGATATTCATGAGGTAAGGCTTGTTCGATATTTTGAAGGTGAATTCGTTGCTTGAGAAATTACCAAAGATGCTGAGGGAACTATGGAATCACACTATGGCAGCACCTGAAGAAGTCATGGATACTGGAGCAATGACCATCGAGGAAGCTGTAAGAAATTATGGAAGTGGAAGCCCTAGAGAGCACCGAGATAGTCACAAAGATCCCTATATCACCATGCACGCCGAGACCTAGGAAGGAAAAGGAGGCTATGATACCAGTGTGCATCTCGCCTTGAAATCCACTGAGGGCCAAGCACACAATGGAGGAAAAGGGAAAGGCCATTAATTTGGAGGCCGATGAGGAGGAAGAGTTTGAAGAGATCCTGGTGGAGGAGGGGGATTTAGAGATGGAAGTCAAAACCTAGGGTGCGGACCCTCTCACTAGGTTGCCTTCATATGTTCCTCCATAGAAGGGTAAAGCCAAGGTGTCCAATGATATAGATGAGAGAAAGAGATCTCTACAAACTCCGTTGCTCCCCGACGACATTACTTTTGAAGGAGCGCACTTGGGATGGGTGCCCATAATAATTTGAATATTGGGACCTCACAGACCATGAGAAGTTCCCGCATTTAGCGACCACATAGCTAATGCACCAGAAGATAGACGCATTGATTGGAATGATAGAGTTGGAGCTACAAAAAAGGCTTAGAGGTGTTGAGAAAGCAGGGTTGCTAAACTTGCTTTGAGTGCTGCATTACCACCGCGCCCTAGTGACCATTTTCGTCATCAGGAAGCTCCTCTGATAGGTGCATGATGGGTGCTTGTGGCTAAAGGAGCCCATCCCCATCATAGACCATCTGATTCATAGGATTACCCAGCTCCCTTATGCAGGGGAGGACCCAACGAACATTTCAGAAGGAAAGAGTGACGATTTGGCCATCGTGGAAGCCATGAAAAAGAAATTTAAGTTGGAGATAAGAAGCAAGGGTACACCATCTCCAGCATCAACAACCCTGTAGTTAAGGTCACGACTCAGATATTGGTAGAGAAGGTGATGTAGAATGCCACGCGGATGAGGTGCCTGCACTAGTGGTTGCACTAGCAGCACAATGTGTAGAAGGGGTCCAATTCAACTAGGCAAAATATCTATGCAGTGAGTTCCTTGAGAACTGCCGCGAGGCATAGGAGTAGGGTAAAACATTCCATTATGCATGGCTCCTATTTTCAATAGTACTGGTGGCATGGGAGTTTCCTGAACATAGCTATATCCTGTTGATCACGCAAGACCTTCAAGAGGAAACGAAGTATGCTTTGCTATGGGCAACTAGGGACACACAGAGGATAAGGGAGAGCAAGATCTTTTGGGTGCTCATGGAGATGAACATTAGAATGGGGATTAATCGCAAGCCATGGTTATCACCTATGGCCTACAATAGTCTGCAAAGCTTCATGGAGTTCAAAGTAGACTTCCACCATGTCTTCATCAGGGCACGGAAGGACCCTACAAAGATGTGGCATGAGATACCTTACTTAGTGACTGACGATGTAATTTTTGTAGTCCTTGAGTCTTGGCCACCAGAGGGGCATGCTCTAGCTGGCTCTGCAGTGGAAGCAGAGAAGTCCATCACATAGCAGAAGAAGGAAGAAACAAAACTGCGGATGGCACAACTGATGGAAAAAAGTAGGAAGGAAGAAGCAGCGGCTAAGATCTAGGCGATGCATGACACTGCACAATTGGAAGAACAATAGACGACAACAGAAGAAGAGCGCGAAGGATAGAAGTCACCTTCACCTGAGCCAGAGATCGATACAGAACAAGGTGGTGCAGAACCATAGCCAACGTCCACCTAGCTAAAACGTCTGTGCCCAAGAGAGTAGGTAGGGCCGCGAAAGAAGACAAAGGCCTCAAAAACTTAGTTTGACCCAATCACCCTCACTGAGGGGGAACTACATGATATCGGTGAAACGGTGTGGGATGTCACTGCAGAGGCCCTCTAGTAGTTTGAGGAGAAACACCAAATGGTATTAGGGGCTCTCCGGACGCAAATATAGAAGTTGTAGGTGCGCACTTTTTTAGGCTGACACAATGTCAACCAGCCTCGCAGTCGGCACTTCTGCAGTTGAGGAAATGCTGCATGCCAATATGGCCAACACAATAGTGCTGCTAGATGGAGCACTCATTACACAAAATGAGGTTGAAAGGCATATGGTCAATATCTTGAATGGAATCAGGTTAAACATGGCTATGCTCCCTCAGGAGGCACTCTATATGTTGCAGGATGGAGTCATTGTAGAACTACGTGCTAGGGAGAGTTGCACGCTACAAGTAATGAATGAGCAATGCATCAACATTGAGCAGTTGAGCCTGAAACACAATGAGGAAATGTCATAAAACAAATAGATAGTACAGGTGGTGGAGGAAACCTGCCATATGGTCCCAGAGTTGGCCATCCAAGCTAAGGAACTAGTGGAGGCACACGCCCGAAAGTTAGCAGCAGGGGTACACGACGCCAGAGTAGAAATGGCTAGGGTTCAGCTGGATTTGAACCTTTAGATAGCAAAACTGTAGTTGAAGGTGCAACCTTCAACTCCTCTGGAGGTTAAGGAACAATGCACCATTGCGATCACAACAACAATGGTGGCAGTTAATAGTGTAGTGACAAACTGCACGAAGTTGTTCGAGCAGCCATTCGAGGTCCTCACCACCTTGCAAGAGGACCCGAACATAGTGCACCTGGAGACAGAGGCATGTGAGCTGTAGAAGAGATATGATGAGGTAAAAGGGATTGCACATACGGTTTCCCTTATGCAGAGGCTCGTAAGGATGTAGTAGGAAAAGGCGCTCAAGGAGCAGGAGGATGCTGCTTGGCATATGGAAGCAGTTTTGAAAGCCTGCCTATAGTCATGGATTGATGAGGCATATACCATTACAGCCTCCATTGAAGCAAAGCTCACATAGTTACAAGAAACTTAGGAGAGGATCTAGGGAAGTAGTTCAACAACAATAGTCACTGAACATTGCCTAGAGGAAGTTCAACAAGAAACTGCTCAATGCATTGCCAAAGTTACAACGATCCAATCAGAGTTGGGAGGTCTTCACACAAAGATCTCTACAACTACAAAGTGACTTAAGGGAAAGTCACGATGTTTGTGTTGGGGGCTTGTTGGGTGTGGGATTCCCCAGGGGACGTTTTGGGGCTTAGAGCCCAAATTTTGGTCAATTTTGTAATTCCAATGTAAAAACTCCACATTTTGTGGGCACGGAGTGCATAGTTTGTTAAAGAGTCATAGGTGTTGGGTTGTGTTATATTCTTTCCACATAGTTAACAGGGGGTTTGAGGGGTACCCGTAACCCCACTTTATGGGGTTTGGGGCAGCGCCCCGGAAAATTTTGGTTTTGGACCCTATGTTAGGGTGGG
>APFE030254820.1:0-79442 GCA_000404065.3 Pinus taeda
CTGGAGCATTCTCATTGACTGAGATCTTTTTCTCCATATTTCTTTCACTGTTTTCCTGTAAAAAGAAATCAAAATAAATTAAAATGCAACCATAAAATCAAAATAGCATTGCTGGCAATTAAATCAAACCCAATCAAATTATATTTAAATAAATAATTAAAAACAAAATATAAGCTACGTATTGATGCTTGGAATGATTTGATTGGAAAAAGATATCATTGGCCAATGGATCTGTAATTAGAAGAGGCTTTGAACAAATGCAATTGAAAACAATAACTCAGAAAATTGATTTTGTTTTCAAAATTCGGAGCCTGATCTTCTGCCTGAATTTTGGACCAATAATTGATCAAATCTGTTGATGAAACCTCCTTCAAAATGTTCTGCTTGATTTTCTCTTTCCAATGAGCTGTCCTGGGCCTCATTTGGCCAAGTAGAACTCAAGTTATGACCTTCCAAAGTTGATGGGTCAAATCTGATATAAATCTGGAAATTCTGTTGCTGGGCTAAAAATCAGAATTTGAATTAAAAATTAAATCCTAAATTAGACCCTAATTAATTCTAATTTAATTGCTAATTAAAAACTAACTAACAAATATCTAATTAACTATTTATAAACAAATTGAATCTAATTAAAAAACTAATTCTAAATAATATAAAAATTAATTAATTAAATGTTATAACTTAATTAATCTGAAGACTATTAATTATAAATAATATATTAATTTAAATAATATAATATAATTACATATTATTTTAAATAATATAATATATTACATATATTAATATAAACTAATTAATATTATAATTACAAACCAAACATATTAACATATCTAATAAAATACTAAAACTTAACTAACCTACACCCTACGTTAAATACACTAACCTCATTTATAATATATGAAATCTTTTAAAACTAACATATCACCCTATCTAATGTATATTAAAACTAACCATCTTACCTTACGTGAGTCAAAGAAACAAGTCGTTTATTCCTTTTTGCTTATCGGCGATCGGGAGGATGGAGGGCATATCGGCATTTTCAAACTTTGGTACATTGGAAAGCTTCGACCCGATCGGCAGATCGGGTAATTAAGCCATCACGTATCGGCGAATCGGGAGGATACGAAGATATGGTATCGGGGGATTATAGAATATGTGCCGATTGAAACTGCCGACCCGATATCGCATAAACTCCCGATGCAATATATATTTTTATATATTAAATATTAATTTAATTAATTATATTAAATAATAATTAATTTAATATTTAATATATAAAAATCAATTTCTATAGTTACTTGGAAAATAAATGACAAATAAACTGCAGCCACTTGAATGTTTAGATTTTTCGAGATTAAGATTTGATTAGAAAATTGGAGTGAATTTCTTAAAATCTCGATAATTAATAATTTGGTTGTATTACTAAAAATGAAAATTGTTAGTAAAAACTTGCTATGGGTTAATATTTAAAATGAATGCATTATTGAACTAATTTATTTACAAAATGTGATATTGTACATTTTATGCATTTTTAACCCAAACTAGATAAATGATGAGACTTCAAAGGAGTGCCATTTTCAAACCAGTTGACCAAATGAGGGGAAACAAGCGTCAACGGGAAGCTTATAAAAAATATATTTTAACAAACCAATCAAAACAAGAATTCAAAGAAAACTAAAAATTAACGAAAGCATAAGGCAATCAATTAAAATCAAAATGAAAAAGGTGCCTAGCCAAAATGTTTATAGAAAGGGTCCCCATTATTTGAGTTGAGCAAGTCAAAAATGGGGGGGTTGTGTTTTTACCACAACAATGGCGACACACGGGAGAAGAACCAGTTATCTCTGTTATGAATGAGACTTTCCTAAAATTAAAGCAAAAATAATTAAAGAAAAGAAAATTATGCTTGAAATGCTTGACTAAGTTTATTAGTCTGAATAAAACCAGAATCATCTAACTGTAATTTTTCTTAAAATTCCTCATACATTAAAATATTTCAAAACTCTATATCAGTCATTAATTAGCTGAAAGGATAAAGCAGGGGTCACTTTACAGCTTAGCTTTTAAGATATACTCATTTGTCACAGGTAGAGCCACTGCTGCCAGCAAACGTCTATAGTTTCGACAGGGTTACCTTTTAATCATAAATGATTCAGAATCTCATATGTTTAAGAATTATTGATCTAGAGATAAATCCATTTATATATGTTTATTCTCTTTGAATTTTTATTTTTATTTTTCTTAAAAGCCATTGTCCTAGTTTAGTAGCCAGATAGTTGACAATGCCATTCACTGGTTAAAATTGGACTGAACAAGTTGGCTCGTGATGAGACCCCTTGTCTTATAATTGTTTGCAATCATAAGCCATTACCCTGGTTTGTTTAGCAATGTTGGTAATGTCAGCCTATTTTTCCCCTATGACCATGGTAAGCAGGCTCACGATGAGACCTCTTATCTTTTAAGTTTAAATATATTTCTGGATTATTCTCTAGAAAAATAAGACCTTTTGAGACAGGGAGAATCATTGACTCCTTAAGAGTTAAGAATGACAATTTCGGAGTTAAAGGTGCTTTGCTCTAAAGTGTCTTTACTTGGTTAAAAATAACTTTTCTTGACTGATAATAGAACTCTGAAAGATCTTAATAAAATTTTGAAATCTCAAAATGATTACAATTTGATGAAAAAGAAATTTTTCAGATTTTATAATATTTTGCCAACTTCTCGACTGGTAATCTCTTCCTTAAGTATGTCTACCTTTATAATAAGAAAATCAAACTTCACTAAGAGATTTAAGAAAAAGCTAATAGGTGACTATTAACAATTTTTCCCCCCGTATCCTGACCATTGTTAGGTAACCAGAAAGCCTTCCATATAAATCACGGCAAAGTCACAAAAATCAAAGCTGAAATCCGAAGGAAAAGAATTTTTATACTAAAGTGAGAAAAGAAATCAGCGAACGAAATTAAAATAAAGAAATATGAAAAATGAAAGAAAATCCAAGTTTCAAAAGATAAACTCAAACAAGAATGCTTATCCCAATGCCTCAACAATATGAAGAAAAAGAAAATAAGCATGTAATCATTCCTTCTTATGTTGAGAGTTAGAAAAACATACCTTGCAGGGTTGTAAATGCTTTAGGCTTTTTGGATAGCAGCGACGATTAAAATTCAGCTACAATGAATACTTTCTGTCTAATATGAATCTTCTTGTTTCCAAGCATCATCTTAATCATTTTCTAAAAAAGAATGCTTAAAGAAACAAATTAAAGGTTCAGAAACTTCCTGGTGTAGCGGTTTCGATGAAGATTATCGCTGGTTATCAAAATAAAGCCAGTAGAAGAGTATGGACTTTGAAAATATGATTCGGCAGAAGATTGAAAAATTTTGTGAAGAGCTGCAAAACAGAGTTTTATATCAGCATAATTTAAAAACAAAAAATGAAACTAGAGTGATGAAATGAAAATTAATGAAAGTGGGTACATGAATCTTACCATTGGATCATTGCTTTTGATCTTACCTGAAAGGTATCAATTTCTCCAAACTAACTGACTTCTTATTTTAATTAACATTAAAAAACATGAAGAAGTCACACGAACCAAAATCCTATAACCCAAAATCATTATTTATTTTATTTACACTAAAGCAAGCAGTAAAACGTAAAAATGAAATGCCTAGTGTTCAAGGGAGTTGAAATTAAAGCAAATGCATCAAAAATGAGAATGAGAATTTGCACCAATGAATGTTTCTCAAAATATCACAAGTTTCATATAAATTCCATGATTTTATAAATAGTTCGGAATCAAGACCAAATCTACGATAATAAAAAAATATGAAGATAGAGAGGTCTTGAATTCCATTTTAATTATGGAATTATATATTTAAACTAAAATGTATGAGAAATTGAAATAATTTGAATATGCTGCAAATTGGTCATTAACTGCTTTCTTACCATAGTGGTTACCCAAGCTCGCTTTTAAAATAACACATTGTCGTATCGGATGATTCACATAACATGTTTCTTCACCATGCTTGAATTTTAATTTGCAAGACTTCACTTTTGTTGCTATGCCATATATCGATTAAATGTTAATGGCTCAAAGGTATGCATTGGAAGCTATCGCATCGGAGATTGCAATGGCAAATTGCCGATAAGAACATGTGCAATGAAATGAAGCGATCGCATCATTAAAGAAACATTATATCGGGGATCAGAAAATATTTACATTGTGCTTCCTGTATCGCAAAACGCACATCGTAGATTCAAAGAAGTGACGTGAGCATAATGAATGTGATGAAATGATTGCACTATCGGCGATGCGATGGATGTCGTAGCTAATCGGAAATCGACAAACTTTGGGTATTCGATATAACACAATATGATTGTTGCGATGCCGATATGCGATGAAGAGCGGACCCGATAATTTTATGATAAAAATTTGATAACATATCGGATCCGAGACATCGGCCATAAATAAAACTGCAAGAAAGCGATTGCGATATTGGCGATGCGATGAATGACATAACTAATCGGCGATCGCGATTGACAATCTTAAGCGCATGATATAACAATTTTCAATACGCCGATATGCGATGAAAAGTGGACCCGATAACTTTATGATGAAAATTTGATAACATATCGGATCCGAAACATCGGCCCTTTAAAAGTTATGCACTTACCATTATTGCGAGTAAACGGACGCGATAATTTTATGAATTTGATTTGAATTTCATATCGGGTCCGGAATTATGTGGTCATCGCAATATCGGTAAAGTGATTATCGGAGATCAACGATTTGATCATGGAAGTATACGTCACGAAAAGCTCCGATATGCGAAACGCAATATGGCATATAAGTAAGATAATACATCGGAGGTCTTCGATGAATAATTTGTTATCAAAAGAAATGGTAAGAAATACTTCCAATGAAATCTTATGATGTGAATGGTCTTATGATATTCCTTGAAATTTCAATTGGGCATTTTAAGTGAATAAAAGCAAAGTTAAAGAATATGCTTAAATTTTAATGCAACATAAATAGAATTTCCCTGAGCCTGTTGCAAATTTGAAATGGGTTTACTGCTTTCTTTATGTTTTGAGAAGAAATAAAAACCTGCAAATAAAACAGAACACAAATAAAAAATAAACTAAGGAAAAGATGAACTAATAATGGATGAGAATAAAGTTGTAAATGCGTACCTGAAAGGAATTTGTCTGTAAATTTTACATGATAAATCTTCAAATTCTTCCTTTGATTAAAATCATCTCATTATTTTTTCTAAATCTAAGTGTGCAATCAGCCTAAATGAAATCAATCATTCATGTTCATGGAATATAAAATTTACTAGAAATAAATATGAAACTATGCTTCCCTTTCGAAGCGAAGTAACAATTTATTACCTCAGCTCATTCCGAATTAATCTTGAGAAAAATCTGTGTTGTTATAGTGACTGTTCAATAATTTCTTTAGTAAATAAACATGATGCGTTTTACAGCGTCAGATAATAAACTAAAGATTAGAATGAGATTAAGCCATTAATTATAGAAAAATATCAAAACAGATTTAAACGTGTGCACTCGGCAAAATGGGCATCCTTAAGATCAGCTTTTGGCAAATTCCGAGAAAGATAATATGAACTTCATATGATTACCGTGACAGATTAGACTGACTAATAATGATTGAATTAGAATTAAGTTTATCATAGACAGTCATACATTTCATGGGACAATGGGATCATGAAGCTTTTATATCCTCAAATCCTTACCATATGAATTTCAAAAGAAAATCTTAGAAGGAAATCTCGAATAAAGAAAAGTGGCTTTGAGGCAATCGATACCAAGTGCAACTTTAATTGAATTTAATCAAGACATTATTCAAAATAGGTAGAGCAGAGATATTGTTATAAGAAATTTCAAAAAAGAAAGCAAGAATTAAAATTTTCTGATAAGGAAAAATGTTTCCACTGAACATGTATGAGAAGGCTTGTTGCTTTGTTTTATTTTTTAATCTACAAAACTAATGCAAATGAATTAACTACCTAAAACAAGCTAACTAAATTAATTCTACTCCTATTCTAACCATATACATGAAAATGACTAGGTATAGTCATATTTCCAGTGTAGCCATTTTCTCATTTTAATTCTCGCGTTTATGTATAGTTCAAATGTTAGTAATAAAAATACAGATTTGACTAAATTAAGGAAAATAAATATGAAATCAGAATGTACAGTTATTGTTAGGAACTTAATTAAAATTTCTCTCTCATGAAATTTCCTTTCCAATTGAATACCAATTGGATCATAGAAATCTGGATAGATTTCCATTAATGATTGGGAAATATTCAAAAGAAGAGATAACAGGCCGAATTGTGGATATGAGTTTTCAAATTCAAAGGCTCGAAAAAATTGTTAGTATTATGTACAAATGTTAAACTATTAACAATTTCCTTGAGGAAAAACTTCCAAATAATCTTCAAATGAGTCAATGAAAAATGAATGGAAATGTTCAAATGAAATGGAAAAATATTAATTGAATTAAATAGCTGGCCAAATTGCAAAAATACACTCTCTTGTTGATATTGCCTTTGAAAAAATAGAAGCTTCTGATGAAACATTAGCATTGATTGAAATTGAAATATTAATATATTTTGATGCTCATGATTATAATATGAAACTTCGATTTCCCAATCGGGCAATGCAACAATTAAGTGTTTGATAATAAGGTGTTCAATATGCCAGCGAAAAATGTGAAAAATTTACAAAATAAAATCAAAAAATAAATCAAAGTTTAAACAAAATAACTGTGAAAGAAAAATAAAATGAAACCACTATTTTTACAACTAATGTTACAACACAATTGGGATTGTTTTGAAACGATTTCATTTTCACAAGGAATGGCCAAAATTATGGAATTTGAAAAATTTTGAATTCCAACTTGTGAATTAGAAAACAAATTATGATTATGAGTAGGAATGAGAGTTTGATCATCATATGAATCATAAATTGGAATGTTTTCTTCAACAATGAAATCATGAAGATAATTTGCTGCTCTAAAATGAAGATTAGTTGGGATAATTCCTAAATTGAAGTGTTCCTCATTTTCAGATGTTATTTGAATTTTCTCATGAGGATTCTCTTGAGAGGAATAGAAATCAACATCCTCAATGTCAGAGTAATTATCATAAATGATTTCACAATATTCTCTATAATTCCCTTCTATCTCATCCAATATATCAAAACAAGGTGGGACCAGAATTTCATGTTCATTAATGTCAAAAGAATGATCATTAATTGCTTTTCTATCTTGATCAAAACTTAATGGTAATTCATTTAGATCAGCCTCTGTATTTTCTGGAATATCATTGATACCAAGAGGGGAAAAATTACTATCATTAAAAATATCAGGATAAAGGGAAAAATGTGAACCTGAAACAATGCATTTAAAACTGTCTCTGTTTGAGAACTCTTGTGCATTATGCTCATTGTAAATTTCAGATTGCAGATCATTCCTTTGCGTGCGTATGCTTTCTTGAAGAACGCTGCTTTTCTTCTCTGATTTTGGCATTTGTTCATCATGGATAAATTCATAAATTTGTACAACAGTTTGCATTTTGATTGCTGGTTGTACTTGCTGATTTGCGATTTGATTTTCCGAATTTACTTCAAAGTAGCTTTCAGATTTCAAGGCGACTGTTTCTCCAAAATTGCTGTTGTTGTCTTCTTGCATTTGAATGGAAATATTTTCCAAGCTTTGTAAAACCGCTTCATCTCCATTTATTTGCACATCCATGTTGGGATTTTCATTTATATTGTAATGGGATGGAACAAAGCTTGAATTAACTTCATATGGATTGGGAATGGGTGGAAGAGAACAAATATATTCAAACCAATCTAATGATTCTTCTTCCGTAGGTTTATCTTCGTCTTTAAATCTTAAGCAATTCAAATGAAATCGAATATTAAAATCATTAACAGACTCATTTTCAAACCTTCGTAGATATTTCAATTTCTTCACATACCTGTTCATAACGTGTCATCAAATTAGAAATGAAAATTGTAACAAATTGATCCCAGCTGTGGATTGAAGCAACTGGAAGAGTTCTACACCAGCTTCTGGCTTTTGCCGCAAATGTGAGAGTAAAAATTCTGCATAAAATGCCTTCATCAATTCCTTGAAAATCGTAATTTGAAACATTTTGAATAAATTGAAAGACATGGTTAAAAGCAGAAGAATTTCTCTTACCATTGAATTTTACCTGAGACAAGAGTCTTACCACTTCGGGTGGAGTATTGGAGGATGCACGTCCATGAATACAACTCCAAATTGGAAGTTTAAGAGGAGTCATCACCATAAATAAAATATTAAAATCGAAAAGACTCCAATAGAAAAAAATCTCAGGCCCTCCTTCTAGCGCCAAAAATGTTGATGCCTCGAAAATCGCTGCAACAACATTGGGGGATAACCACCCGGTCCGGACCTTAAAAGAAGCTCCTTTTCCGTTTGGTGTGGTGGCTCGACTGGTTAAACTAGTCCAATTACTCTCCCTATGCTATTGGTTTATGATGTATCTTTACCTACCAATAGACAGGGATATCAGATCACTTCTCCTTGCTGATCAGGCAAGAGAATGACCCTTAAGCTGATTTGGGTTCAGCCAAGCCAAAACTAAAGTTTTGCCTCTTTGAGAAGAGGACTTAAAAATGTAGAATTTATTCTAAATGCAAGTTTATTCTACGATGCAAGCAAAAGAAACTAATCTAAATCCTATCTTTATTAGGCAGATATAGATCTAACCCAACTAAGAGCAAGATAATTAAAGTATTGGGATTTAAATATGTCTTGTTTATAATGAATATCAAGTTAATGAAGTAGTTCAATTAACATATATTATGGTTACAAAAACACATTCTATTGAGACCTTAAAACTTGAAATAATAAACCAATAACATTCAGGAAGTAGTTCACAAAATGATATTGATTATCAAATCAGTAAATCCAATAATTGAATAATGATATGTGGAAATAGTTCACAACACATTATCATTCAATAAATCAGTTTCATAAGACAGATTTCAGAGTAAGTAGTTACTCCAAAATGAGAAATTAATCCATAAAAACAGAGATACATAATAACGAGATTGAGACAAATTACCCATATTGACAATAGTGCACAAACATGAATAAAATGACACATTCCTATCACCATAAAATTAAAACTGATATTTGAAACAATAGTATTAGAAATACCAATTTATTGCATCCATTTCTCTGTCTTTGATCTCCAACAGCCCTTTACATTGCTTGAACTTTTGCCTTCAAAGCTAGAGCCACAATAGTGCAAACTCTGCCCCTCACACATAATTCAAGATACAAAGAGAAAATCCTCAATAATCCCCAGATCTGAGATTTTTCACTCCTCCCTCCTACAACTCTAAATCCCTATTACAATAGTGCTTTTAGAAGTCTAAAATTGCAGAGGAGAGCAGCCCTTTTTACATTTTGCAATTTGTTATTTATAATATTTGTGAAGGAATTTTGGAGAGGAGAGTTGGTTGAAGAGAAATCTATTAAATCCAATTTTACTTGCTCAAAAATCTTGATCTTCAATTGCTGGAGCATTCTCATTGATTGAGATTCTTTTTTTCCATATTTCTTCCACTGTTTTCCTGATTTTTGACCCAATAAATGAGTAAATCTGTTGGTGAAACCTCCTCTAGAATGTTCTCCTTGATTTTTTCTTTCCAATGAGCCGTCCTGGGCCTCATTTGGCCAAGTATAACTCAATTTATGAGCCTCCAAAGTTGATGGATCAAATCTGATGTAAATCTGGAAATTCTGTTGCTGGGCTTAAAAAAATCAAAATTCTCATTAAAAATTAAATCCTAAATTAGAATTCTAATTAATTGTTAATTTATAAATTAAACTAATTATTAATGAACTATTTATTAATTTAACTAACTGATATCTAATTAATTATTTATAACAAATTTAATCTTAAAAAAACTAATTAATATTTAATCTAAATGATAATTAAATTTAATTAATTATAATCACAATATATTAACTAATTTTAAAATTAATTATTTAAATTAATACATAAAAAAAACATAAATATAAACTACCCCCACTTATTCTCACCATATGTTAACACATAAACCATTTTGAAACAACGTATGGAGATTTTGGCATAAAAGTCAATGCTTTGACGTATCGGATGGGAAAAACTTTGAGTCGGGGCAATAGACCTTATACGAATGGATGGTTCCCGATGCGATGGAGTAATTGCATCAAAACTCAAACCGCTGCATTTTATTTTGAACTTTGGTTAATGCCCCATTGAGTTATGAAGTCATCGGCAAATCACATCGGGGATGTCTAATGGGTTTATTAGGGTTTTTTAAAATTTGCTGCAAATAAAACTTCCGACCCGATATCGCATCGGGGATATGGTGTTGTATCGGGAGTTGTTAAATTTGCCATATATGAAACTTGCGATGCGATATGTTTTTATTTTTTATTTTTTATATATTAAGTTTTAGTTTAATTAAATTAATTATATTTTAAATGATAATTAATTTAATTAATCTGAGATTTAATATTAAAAAATCAATTTTAATTTTGATTTTTTTATGAGAGTTATTTTATAAACTACAACTATTTTTAATAAAATGAAAAATAAATTATAGCCACTTTGAAATTATGATTTTTCGAGATTAATAATTTATTAGAGTAAATTACTAAAATCCGATTGCTTCATGATTTGGCTATATGAAAAAATGTTAGTAAAAACTCACTACGGGTTAACATTTAAAATGAATGCATTATTGAACTAATTTATCTACAAAATGCAATATTGTACATTTTACGCAATTTTAACCCAGGCTACATAAATAATCAAATTTTCAAAGGAGTGCCATTTTCAAACCAGTTGACCAAATGAGACCAAACAAGCGTCAATGTGAAGCTTATAAAAAATCGATTCTAACAAAGCAATCAAAACAAGAATACAAAGAAAACTAAAAATTAACGAAAGCGTAGGGCAATTAACTAAAATAAAAATCCAAAAAGGTGCTTAGCCAAAATTTTTATAGAAAGGGTCCCCATTATTCGAAGTGGACGCATCAATAATGGGAGGTGTTGTGTTTTTACCACAACAAGAAGATAAATGGTAATTAAGTTTAGGGAAGCTTCACATATCATCACATATTTCAAACATTGGGCCTAGATGGGCTACAGATAATTCAAAAGGAAAATTATTAAAGTTGCAAATCAACATGAAGCCCAAAATGCCAAATATAAAACACAAAGACAAAATTGTTAGAGCAATGGATTAGGTATTGAGCTAACGTGGATCATAAATAAATGATAAAGCAAAGGTATAGACTAAAGCATGCAACAGATGGAAGTATGGAAAAGTATAAGGCTTGTTTTGTTCCTCGTGGTTTCTCCCAGAAGGAAGGTATAGACTATGATGGATATTTGCACCTATTTTCAAATATACGACCATCTGCTCGATCATAGCGCTTGTGGCTTCACAAGGATGGAACCTACATCAGATGGATGTCAAGACTGCGTTCTTGCATGGTTCGATCAAAGAAGAGGTCTACGTGGAGCAACCCGAAGGATTTGAGATTTATGATAAAAAATCTCATGTATGCAGGTTGAAGAAAGCTCTCTATGGGCTGAAGCAAGCACCTTGAGCATGGTATGAGAGGATCGATAACTACTTGATGAAGCTGGGATTCACTAGGAGTGAAGCCTATCCTAACCTTTATTTTAAGGTTGAAGATGACAAACCTCTCATACTGGTGCTGTATGTGGATGACCTCTTTCTAACAGGTGCAGACCCTCTCATTCACAAATGTAAGAGGGAGTTGGCTTTTGAATTTGAAATAAAGGACCTAGGAACGATGCACTATTTCCTAGGACTTGAAGTGTGGCAGAAGCTAGGGAGAATTTTCCTATCTCAAGGAAAATATGTGGTAAAGATATTGGAAAGATTCAGTATGATGGACTGCAAGCCTGTGACTACCTCAAGGATCTTAACTTTTAGAAGTTATATGGTAGTGATGTCGGACCAGATTTGGGAAATGCCTCCGAGTTTCATAAACTCATTTGCATTGATGTTCTTGGTGAACCTCCGTCCACACATACGTTTTGCAGTCAACATTGTGAGCTCATATTTGGTTGAGCCTCACTGGATTAATGCCAAGAATCTTCTGAGATGTCTTCGTGGCACAATCACTTATGGGTTAAGATACACTGCCGGAGATGTGAGACTATTTGGATACACAGATGCTGATTGGGTAGGCAATGTGGAGGACGATAAGAGCACTTCCTGGTGTTGTACAGGGCAGTGCATTTGATGGATCGATAGCAGTGACCGACAGACATATTGCAAATGAAGTTCTCCCTAGTTGAGAGGGAGTGTTAAAATTGGAAACTAGGGCCAAACTTCATGTGGGTCATCTTATTCATGGCTAATAATATGTTCATTAGATTCCTCTCGTCGAGAGGTGTAGGATTGATCTAAAAATCATCTGATTCCGATAAGTATTCATGGAGATATGAATTTATTTTGATTATGGAATTATTATCAAGCTGACCTACAACTCATGTAGGCTCAGAAGCCCAACAAGTCGCATCTATTCAAACATTAACGGTTGTGTATAAATACAGGAGGAATTTTCCTCATTTTCACTCACTCATCTCATCACATCTCTCTCTCTCTAGTGCGCAGAAAAGAGTCTCTTCTCTACTGCGCAGAAAAGGGTCTCCCTCTCACACATGTGAAGCCAGAAGCTGCTGAAACTGAAGCTGCAACTGCAGAATTAAAATTTGACCTGTGTGGACCAGAAGATCTCCTCATATGAACTGCATTGTAGGTTCATTTGAACCTCCTCTGAAGGCTGCAACTTTTGGTGGTGAAATCAAGTCGATTCGACGAACGGTTTGCGAGATATCGACTGCCCTAGTTTGAGGGAAGTTGTTGAAACTGAAGCTGCAATTGTAGAAGTAAAGTTTGACTAGTGTGGACCAGAAGATCTTCTCATTTTAACTGCACTATAGGTTCATCTGAACCTCCTCTGAAGGCTGCAACTTTTGGTGGTGGAATCAAGCTGATTCGACGGTCGGTTTGTGAGATATCGACTGCCCTAGTTTTGATGATGAGGCTGCTAATGCTAATGCTGCTGAATAGTACATAAAATAAAGTGTAGGTAGATCATTAAACGATCGACAGAAAACAAGCCAAGACAAGAGACACAAGATGTGGTGGCTAGCTAGGGACAAACCCCACAATGTGTGGGGAAACCCTTTGATCAAATCTTCTTTTATCTTCAATAATTCAACAGAGAGAAATAGTATAATAAATTTGATTTATATCTACAGTAGCAAACCCTATCAGCAGCATCAGCATTAACGGCTTCATCATCAAAACTAGGTCAGTCAATTTCTCACAAACCGACCGTCGGATTGGCTTGATTCCACCACCAAAATTTGCAGCCTTCAGAGGAGGTTCAGATGAACCTACAATGCAGTTCAGACAAGGAGATCTTCTGGTTCATGCAGGTCAAACTTTACTTCTGCGTTGCAGCTTCAGTTTCAGCAGCTTCCCTCAAACTAGGGCAGTTGATATCTCGCAAACTGTTCGTCAGATCGACTTGATTCCACCACCAAAAGTTGCAGCCTTCAGAGGAGGTTCAGATGAACCTACAACACAGTTCAGAAGAGGAGATCTTCTGGTCCACGTAGGTCAAACTTTACTTCTGCAGTTGCAGCTTCAGTTTCAGCAGCTTCTGCTTGACATGTGTGAGAGAGATACCCTTTTCTACGCAGTAGAGAAGAGACTCTTTTCTGCGCAGTAGAGAGAAAGAGATGTAATGAGATGAGTGAGTGCAAATGAGGAAAATTCCTCCTGTATTTATACACAACTGTTGATGTTTGAATAGATGCGACTTTTTGGGCTTCTGAGCCTACATGAGTTGTAGGTTGGCTTGATAATAATTCCATAATCAAAATAAATTCATATCTCCATGAATACTTATCGGAATCGGATGATCAGACCAATTCTACACCTCTCGACGAGAGGAATCTAATGAACATATTATCATCCATGAATAAGATGACCCACATGAAGTTAGGCCCTAGTTTCCAATTTTAACACTTTATCTGCAAGTTGTCTGTCGATTGCTATTATTCATCCATCAAATGCACTACCCTGTACAACCTGACCCTTGCCCTGCTATGCTCTATTTTGCCTGTTCTGCTTTGTCTTGTTCTGCCTTGTACTGATCTGCACGACTCTCCTCTGTTATGCTTTGCTCTGCTTTGTTCGAATTATGAAGAAGAAGAAATGATCAAGGATGTATCATACTAACTCAAAGTCATTCTCAGAGTATGTACCACTGGTCCTAGACCAGTGTCAACCAACCCAAAGTCAGCATCATAGTGAGTACAAATTCTACTACTAGTACCAGACCAGTATCATTGATCCCTGATCAATGGAGGTCATCCTAACGTAGGGAGTATGGTAGATATAATGATGCGTCCATCAGTACTACTATGGTCCCTAACTTCATTTCCCTGCTTATTGATCAGATGAGAGGTACTTCCCATGACTCCCAGACTGCATGGGTAGGATGTCTCGACATGAGAACTTAATCAATCTCGTCCTCATAGGATAATACATCAATCTTGCTACAATTTCTATGGAGAACACATAAATCCAGGCTGCCATGGAGAACACATCAATCCATGCCTCAGAGAAGAACACATCAATCCTGCTACAATCGCCATGGAGAACACATCAATCTAGGCCGCACAAGAGAAGACATCAATCCTGCTACAATTTCCATGGAGAACACATCAATCTAGGCCTCACAGGAGAACACATCAATCCTGCTACAATCGTCATGGAGAACACATCAATCTAGGCCTCACAGGAGAACACATCAATCCTGCTACAATCACCATGGAGAACACATCAATCCAGGCCTCACAGGAGAACACATCAATCCTGCTACAGTTACCGTGGAGAACACATCAATCCAGGCCTCACAGGAGAACCAATCATCCTGCTACATAGTTGCCACGGGGTGTACATGTACACCACCAGGGGATGGTGAATCACCTTGTGGTCATATGTCGCTCCAAGAAGTACCCCGCACCCCCCCCCGGAGCTCCCAGAGCTCAATGCATCATACAGGACCCTCACTGGAGGGTCTTTGAACAACTCCAAGTTGTTCTCAGAAAGTCAAGAATTTTACTTTCCCAAGGAGCTTTGTTAGAATGTCGACGACCTATTCATCTGAACTGATATGTTGGAGCCTTATAGCTCCCCGATGCACCATGTCTCGAATATAGTGGTACTTGATAATGATATGCTTGGAGCGATCATGAAATAAAGGATTCTCTGGCAAACGAATCCCACTCTGGTTGTCACAAAGGATCATGGTGGTATCTAATGTAAATCCAAATGGCTCACTAAAGAGCTTTCGCAACCAGACTGCTTCACAGGAGGCCATGCTAACAACAATATACTCTGCTACAGTGGTGCTCAAGGCCACCGACTTCTGCTTCATACTCATTCAGGATATCGAAGCAGATCCCAAGGAGAAACAACACCTGGAAGTGCTCTTACGATCCTCCACATTGCCTGCCCAATCAACATCTATGTATCCAAATAGTCTCACATCTCCAGCAGTGTATCTTAACCCATAAGTGATTGTGCCATGAAGACATCTTAGAAGATTCTTGGCATCAATCTAGTGAGGCTCAACCAAATATGAGCTCACAATGTTTACTGCAAAAAATATGTTCGGATGGAGGTTCACCAAGAACATCAATGCAAATGAGTATATGAAACTCAGAGGAATTTCCCAAATCTGGTTCGACATCACTACCATATAACTTCTAAAAGTTAAGATCCTTGAGGTAGTCACAGGCTTGCAGTCCATCATACTGAATATTTCCAATATCTTAACCACATATTTTCCTTGAGATAGGAAAATTTCCCCTGGCTTCTGCCACACTTCAAGTCCTAGGAAATAGTGCATCGGTCCTAGGTCCTTCATTTCAAATTTAGAAACCAACTCCCTCTTACATTTGTGAATGAGAGGGTTTGCACCTATTAGAAAGAGGTCATCAACATACACCACCAGTATGAGAGGTTTGTCATCTTCAACCTTAAAATAAAGGTTAGGATTGGCTTCACTCCTAGTGAATCATAGCTTCATCAAGTAGCTATCGATCCTCTCATACCATGCTCGAGGTGCTTAATTCAACCCATAGAGAGCTTTCTTCAACTTGCATACATGATATTTTCTATCATAAATCTCAACTCCTTCGGGTTGCTCCATGTAGACCTCTTCTTTGATCGAACCATTCAAGAATGCGGTCATGACATCCATCTAATGTAGGTTCCATCATTGTGAAGCCACAAGGGCTATGATCGAGTGGATGGTCGTATATCTGGCAACAGGTGCAAATATCTCATCATAGTTTATACCTTCCTTCTAGGAGAAAACATGAGCAACAAAATGAGCCTTATACTTTTCCGTACTTCCATCTGCTGCATGCTTTATCTTGTAAATCCATTTTGACGTGACAATTGTCTTGTCTTGGGGTCTGGGAACTACTTCCCACACATCATTCTTCATAATAGACTCATATTCTTCGGTCATAGCATCCTTCCATACTTGATGCTTGACGGAATTTGAGATTGATGAAGGCTCATTTTGTATAATCGTGCTCATGATGGTCAGGTATCCCTGATACTTGTTATTCAATCAAAAAATTTCTAGTGAAAATGGGATCTTTGTCTCTTACAATAATTTTTGGGTTCCATGTAGCTTTTGAATTGTTTCCATAAATGCAGTAGCAACTGTACTGGCTTTAAATAGATGATATAAAGCACAAAAGTGTGCATACTTGGTAATTCTATCAACTACCACCATGATGACACTCTTTCCTTCAGACTTGGGTAAACCTGTGATAAAATCCATTGAAACCGCTCCCAATGTTGACTTGGAATGGATAAAGGTTGTAACGGACCTGAGGTATTAATTGTCTCAACTTTATTTTGTTGGCAACCCAAACATTCCACCACAAACTTTTGAATATTAGATTTAAGGTCATCCCAAAAAAATTCCTTCTTAAACCTATGATAAGTTTTTAAAAATCCCAAGTGCCCTCCTAAGGGAGAGGTGTGCAATTCCAGAAGAATATTTTGTTTGAGTTGGGAATTATTACAGAGGTATAAGCGATCTTTGTACCATTATTAACGAATCATATTTCTAGCTAAATATATAAGATGTACTGGGATCTTTCTGCAACTTTTGAATGAGTGCCCACGCTTCTTCTTCCTTCTTCCGTTCATCCTTTGCTTCATTTATCCAATCTGGTTGGATGATAGAGATGACACAAAGTAATTCTTTCACATCTTTATCCTTTCTTGAGAGCACATCTGCAACAACATTTTGCTTCCCTATTTTGTAGATGATTTCAAAGTCATAACCCAACATCTTTGTGACCCATTTTTGCTTTTCTTCTGAAGATAATATTTGTTCTAAAAAGTATCTAATACTATCATGATACATTTTTACCTTGAAGTGTCTTCCCATTAGGTAAGGTCGCCATTTCTTAAGTGCATGTAATATTGCCAATATTTGCTTCTCATAAAATTTAGCTTTGTGTAAATAAATTCCATTGATTGGATGACTTTCAAAAGAAATGGGTCTTCTTTCTTGCATTGAAATAACACCAATTCCATTTCCTGAGGCATCACATTCCATAATAAATGTTTTTGTGAAGTCCGACATAGCTAAGACCAGTGCTTGGCACATTTCTTCTTTAAGATAATGAAAGGCCTTCGTTGCTTATGGAGTCCAAGAAAATGCATCTTTCTTCAGTAATGTTGTTAGAGGTGCTGCTATTTTCCCATAATTCTTAACAAACTTGTGATAATACCCTGTTAACCCGAGAAATCCTCGCAGCTACTTTATGGATGTGGGGATTTTCCATTCCTTAATGGCTTTATTTTTGCTAGGGTCTACTTTAACACCTTCATGAGATACAATATGACCCAAATATTCCACCTCTTGTACTCCAAAGAAACATTTGGAGGTTTTTGCATATTATTGTTTCTCCTCCAAGAGTTTGAGCACCATGTCAACATGTTGAACATGATCCTTCCAAGACTTGTTGTAGATTAGTATATCATCAAAAAATACTAACACAAATTTTCTAAGGAAGGGTTGGAAAATGGAATTCATCAAACTTTGAAATGTAGAAGGTGCATTGGTAAGGCCAAAAGGCATGACCGAAAATTCATAACGAACCTCATGAGTTCTAAATGTTATTTTCGGAATGTCTTCAGTCTTCCTTCTGATTTGATGATATCCTAAACAAAGATCCAACTTGGTGAAGTAAATTTCTCCATGTAATTGATCCAATAATTCATCAATGACGAGAATGGGAAATTTATTTTTAATAGTGAGCTTGTTGAGCTCCCTATAATTCAGACATTCGCCATGATCCATCCTTCTTGTGCACCAATACTACTGGTGCAGAAAAAGAACTTTGACTAGGTTGAATTATACTAGCCTCTACCATTTCTGCAACCATACGTTCAATTTCACTCTTTTGGGAATACAGATATCTGTAAGGCTTGATTTTTGGGGGAACACTTCTTGGAATCAAATGAATAGCATGATCATGATCACGAATAGGTGGGAGGCCTTTGGGATTCTCAAACACCTTCAAATGATTGTCCAAGACTTTTTGGAGATCCAGAGAAATAGTTGATTTCAAAGTGGGAACTTTTAACGAACATAATTGTGCAATTACGCCCCATTGTTCTTTCTTTAGAAGCTTTTTCACATCGTTGGAGCTGATTAGATTTCCCGGTTTCCATGTGATACCATTTAATTCAACTTCCCTTCCTTCCCAAAAAAAAAGTCAAGAAAAAATCTTGAAAAATAAAATCTATCGTACCCAAAGATTGTAGCCATTGGACTCCTAGTACAACATCAAAACCACCCATTGGAATAGAAAGCACAAACCTATTCAATACATATTATCCCATCGATATCTTGATATTATGGCACTTTTCAGAGCAATTTATGGTTCCTCCATTTGCAACCATCACTTGACACTCTGGTGCTGGATATAGGAAGCAATTCAATTCCTTGGTTATCTTACAATGAATAAAATTATGGGTACTGCCAGAATCAATCAACACTGTTACCTTTTTCTTCTTGATATGTCCCTCTATATTGAGAGTTTGAGGAGTGGTAATTCCTAACAATGCATTACAATATATGGTTGGATTCATTTCTTCTTTCTCTAGGGTTGATTCCTGATGTATATCCTCTTCTTTTGACATTTCTTGTTCCTTTTCTTCCTCCTCTTCAGAATCTATGTAAAATAATTTCTTCTTAGAACACTTTGGACTTTGCTTTATTTGATATCACAATTGTAAAAAATCCCTTTCACTCTTTTTTATTCCAATTGTTGTGGTGTCAACCTTGTAGGTTGTGGAAGGCTAGGGGTAGCAACACTTCCATCTTTATAGTTGTGAGTGGTAGGCTTCCTTGTTGCCATAATTTTTCTTTCAATTTTTCTTGCCAACCTGAATGTCTTCTCGAATGAATCAAGTTCTCAAAGACGAACCTCATGTTGGATGTTATCATTTAAAGTCCCTATGAACACATCAATCCTATGCTCCTCTGGAATATGATTTACCCTTATATTCAATTTGTGGAAGTCCTCAATGTGCTCCACCAGTGAACCCTTTTGTTTGAGATTTATCAATTGGCTAAAGAAGGTGTAGATCTTTGTATCGTCATAATGTGCTATCATCGGTCCGTAAAAATTGACCAAGTGACAATTTGTTTACGAGAGCAAAGCCATCGATACCATACAAACTGATTGGGTTCTAAATATAAAGTTGTAATGTGTACCTTTTGTGTGTTTTGCACATTATGGAGATCGAAATATTTTTCCATTTGTAGGATCCATGATACAGGATACTTACCATAAAACTTCCTTGTATCGATCTTTGGAACTTGATGGGTCTTTATTCCAATCTTAGAGTCTATGAAATGATGATTAACATTTCTTTTGTTCTCATCATGAGTTTCCTCTACTACCTTTTCGCCATTAGGAAGCCTTTCTTGTAGAAACTTTGTCAAACCTTCCTTCCAATCTTCCATGTCTTTCTTCCCATCTTCAATGTTGTCTTTCATACCATTGATGCCATTCTTCAAACCATCCATCTTAGCTTCTGTTACTTTTTGTGAGAGCGAAATTTGTTGGACTTGGTCTTGTAATTTTGATATATCATGTTGCATGTATTCCTCTTCTTCATGTGTCATAGTAGAGCTTTTGGGTTGCTTACTAGGTGTTGCCATTTTCTTTCTTCGGGGCATCAACTAATGATCATTTTCTTCACTATTCCCTTTTAATTCACTTCAAACTAATTTTTTAAACAAAACTTCTGCAAATATTTTATGAAGACTACACACCTTCTTCTTCTTTGTAGGAGCTCGATATTGAATCTGATGTATCTCTGAAATTCCAACTAGTGGTAGCCCTCTAAGTTCTCTTTCCAATGCCACTAGTCAGATCGAAATTGGATTCTCCAAGAAAAATTTATGCCCAATCTCCTAAGATGACCTGATTATATACCTTTTCAGTAGAGAGAACTTGTATGAAGTGCCACGTGTCATTGTTTTTCGATCTTTAGCTCTAAAAACGATACCCAACAAACTACAGTTCGTCATGTTTCTGTAAATTTTTATGAAATTTGAATTTGATGCTTAGAGCAAAATTTATGACGATTTTCCCAAGGTCACCTATTTGAGATGGAATTCGAGAGCCTATAAAAACCCTAACTTCCTGAGATCATATATTGCGGGACAAGATCTGAAATTCAGACACGAGGTTCACTAATATTTCAGCTCAAATGGGTTTTAATTTCAGCTTCTGAAACTTCGTAGAAACAAAGTTATAACTAAAATTCCATGACGACTTGTTTGAAGCAAGGAAATCCTAGAATCCAACCTCTGATACCAAATGTTATGCAACCATCTCACAAAATAGAAGAAAAGATAGATCAACGACTTCAAAATAGGACTCTTCGAGGGGGGAATCTCCTTTATATTACATAAATGAATAATTCTTGGATGTTTCAAATGACAAAACCTCATTTCTATATATAGGAGTCTAAGGGGTCACGATATAATCAAATCCGACATAACAATGATAATATAAGGGCACAACAATAACAATAGTGGGTTTCTATGGGGCACAATAATAATAATATGGGGACAACAGGGGCACAACAATAACAATAAGGGCTACAATAACAATAGTAATGGGGGAATCACTAGTATTATAGGGACCTAACATTTACCAACATTCATGGGCATTCATAAAAAATTTAATATGGATTGTTTAAAGTACAAGCCATCATTGTTGGAAAGTGATGAGATGATATGTTGTATCAATCCTTAAAGAATCAATCATTGAAGTTGGCATAAAATTTGAAACATATATAATTGCATAATGTAAAGAGGAAGGAATCAATATAACCATGAAAATATATTACATCATGTTAAAAAGGAAATCACCATGAGTCTAAAAATGGTACATCTAAATGTATATTGCAATGATTTTTTCCTATCTAATAGAAATACTGGGGTCATCCTCAAAGTATGGATATTTGGTCCCAAGAGATTTCATAAGGCCTTCTTCTTCGGAGTTGCAATAATGAAAATCTCACACACAATTTACCAATTACAAGCCCACAAATTTCGTCATATCAAATGTGTAAACTAATGCAAAATTATTAGCATGTGTTGCATATTGCAATAGGTAGCTTCAATGAATCAATGTGTTAAAGCAACAAATTGTCAATTAACATGTTTGATTAAGCTAAGACATCGTTGTGCAACCTTAGTGCTTACACTTTCACTCTTAGTGCATTGATGCAAACAAAGAACTCAGTGGGTTATCATACATGGATGCCTAACAGTGGCAATGGATTGGTTGTCTTTATCTCTTCTTCTCTCTGTATTTTAAACAATTATGTATTTTAAATGAGATTTTATAGTTGTAAAAGATATTCCAAAGATACCACAATATAGGCTTATCTTGTTATTGTCTCGCAGACACATCAACTCAACACATCCCACAGAAGAGGGAATATTGAACAATCAAGCATAATCTCAACCCTAAGGTTGTGTTGTATCTGTTTTTCGAAGGTGGTCTACTGGCTGGAAATTGCATCGAGAAACCAACTCAGCCACTTTAGGTCCAAGATGGCCGTTGAACCAGAGGGGTCACCCTCAAGTGTTATGAGGATTTAATGTTTTTCACTATCACTGAACAATAGCCTATGAAGCACAATGGTTAGATC
The DNA here is from genome assembly GCA_000404065.3 of Pinus taeda. NCBI lineage: Eukaryota > Viridiplantae > Streptophyta > Pinopsida > Pinales > Pinaceae > Pinus > Pinus taeda. The sequence continues at coordinate 22,419 of APFE030254820.1, forward strand.
TAGGGATTCTTGTATAGTTAGTTGTTGATGAGTCACAAATCCCTACTTAAAAAATAAATCCCTCTCTTGTAGAAGTCTCATAAAAGTGTCAGCGTTCGTCTATGACATAATAACATAGATTGAAAGAGTTTGATAGGGGAATGAAGGATAAATTAGAGAACTAAATATCCTCCTTAGCTATCCAATTATCTAACAAGAGTAGAAGCATATAAAAGAATATTTATAGCTAAAAACAATACATCTTGTAATTGATATAGAAGCAACAATTTATTGATGGAGAGGGATTAGCATGACACACTGTCACCTTAATCTACTCAGTAATGAACATAACTTTGGAGGTTGACACTCAACCTAGCCTTGCCAAATGTTGTATAAAACCTCAAATATATGCAGAAAAAAGACATGTAATCATTGGAAAGGACATGCATATGAAACAAATGACGTAATTTTTTTTTTTAACTGAAACGGGCATGGATTTTTATTAATAAAGAGCTCCAAATGGCCGAAGCCTTACAATATTCAGTGTAGGACTTTTACATTTTCCTGTTACAAGCTGATGTCTTTTTCATGGGATGCAATTTTTTTCTGGTTCTCCCTCATTTATGCTGAGGTCTCCTTGGCTCAAAAGACATCCTTTATTGGCATAATAGTCCACTTCTTTATTTGATTCTCTGAGAATATGGTAGCATTTAAAGGAAGTGAAGTCTTGTAGGATATATCTCAGCCTTTGCAGATTCTTATTTAAGCCGACATCATTAAATTGATCTTTCGAATGTATCATTTTGATCAGGCTTTCTGAATCGCCGAATGCTTGCAGCTCCTGGTGTCCTCTTTATTTAGCCATTTGAAATTCTTTTGTCAAGCTCAGGATTTTTGCTTGGTTGTTGGATCGCTGTCCTAGTCCCCAACAAAAGGATTTTTTGGTGCTTCCGTCAGAAGAGTATATGAGTCCTCAGCTCCCACTATCCCAGGGTTCCCTTTTGAGGCACCATCAAAGAAGACTGTAGTTATTCCTTGCTGCCTCCACCAACTATGAAATATTTCGTCCTTATCTCTTAGCCTCCACTCAGGATTGAGTTGGGGTTTTCCAATACTGTGGATCCGTTGGGTTAGTGCAAGGGTTCCAAGCCAACTCTTTCCTCCTGCTGCACTGAAGAGTCATCTTTGAGTTTTTGGGAGTTCAAAGTTTCTAAGAGAAGACCTTTTGCTTTTGCTGCTACTGTGTTGGGTGTCCAGACTACATTGTTGAATATTTTCTCATTTATAACAAACCATAGCTTCCAACACACAAATTTGGGAATGGTGATCTAGATTCTAGCCCATGAGGAGTAAGGGAGGACAAAAGATAACAATCTTTCTATGATAAAAATAAGTCCACTACTGAAATTTTAGTGGGGATTGCCGCCTTGAGTCCTTGGAGTATGAGTGTCCAAACTTTGTTTGAAAATGAGCAATCTACAAACAAGTGATCCATGGTTTCCATGGCCTCTTTGCATAGTGAGCATCTATGTGGACCTGCTATTTTCCTTTTCAATAAGTTTTCACCAGTCAAAATCTTTTTGTGCATTAATATCCAGAAGAAGAAGTTAACCTTGGGCAGCGCCAATGGATCCCATACCTCCATCCAAAACCTTGCAGGGAGAGATCTATCTCAGTGTGATTGCAAAAACTCGTAACCTTTGGCTGAGGAGTATATTCTTGCAGGTCCCCAACCCCATTTATCTTTTTCTATCTTGTGCACCGGAGCTACTTCACGAAGTTCTTCTTTTATCGTTTCTGTTTGCTGTGATAAATGATCTAGTATGTTACTAAAGTTCTAATCAATCTAGAACCCGGATTCGTCCCATTTTGAGATATCATATATTGTCTTATCTCCTATGCTTTCAAGAAGCTCGCTGATTTCTTACAGGCTATCATTTGTTGCTAAGGGAAACTACCCCATTATGCGATCTGTTCTCAACTTGACACGCTTACCATTCCCAGGGATACAGTACAGATTTTGGGAGAAGAATCGCAATCCTTTGATACACAGTTGCGATAGTAGCGTGCTCCTTTTGTTGCTTACGTTTTGCAGGTCTTTGATTTTTACATTTGGTATATATTTATGCCTCAATGTTTTGCTGACAGGGTGATTGGGGTCGCTGTGGAGCTTCCATAGTATCTTGCATCCCAGAGCTGTATTGGTGAGGTCCGGATTGCGAATTTGAAGGCCGAATTCTCTCATGGTTCTCTTTGCTGTCTCTCATTTAATCAAATGGAATTTGTTCTAATTTCCTTTGCCTCCATGCCATAGAAAATCTCTCATGATTTTATTAATTTGCCCTGAAATCGACTTTGCTACCATGAGGTAGGACGCTTGATATATTGGCAGAGATGAAAGAACAGATTTTATCAGAGTTAATTTTCCACCATGAGTTAGCCATTGACCTCCCCATGCAACGATTTTGCCTTTTATTTTTTTTATTACTCCTTCCCACAGATTAACTCTGTTTGTGCCCAGTGTTAATGGCAGTCCAAGAGAATTGATTTTGTCCCATTTTGAGTATCTGTTGAACCCCAAATTACGAGCTATTTTTTGAGTTTCTTCCTCTTCCGCATTCCAACTATAGAATTCACTTTTTCTTTCACCGATTAGTGCTCCAGTTGCTTTGTAGTAGGCTTGGAGAGTATTTTTGAATGCAGAGGCTATTTTGTTTGAAGCTTCGCCCAACATGAGGGAATCATCTGCGAACAAGGCATGATTTATTGCTTTGAGATCCTTAGTTATTTTCAAACCCGGGGCAGCTCTTGCTATCATGTCCTGCTCCAACTTTCTGCTCAACGTATCCACCATTAAAATGTAAAGAAATGGAGAAAGAGGGCATCCTTACCTCAGCCCCCTCGTGGCTTGGAAGAAATCAGCTGGCCTCCCATTTACCAAAGGCGAAATCTAAGGACTTGTGGTAGAAGATTGGGTCAGTTTGACAAATTCTTGGTCGAATTTGAAGGAAAGTAGAACTTGATAGAGGAAGAACAACTTTACTCTGTCGAATGCATTGGCCATGTCTAACTTGATTAGCATGACTTTCTCATTTCTAAGGTTGCTGGAGTGCATGGCTTCCTGAACTTGAATTACATTATCTAGAATGTGTCTCCCATTGACGAAGCCTCCTTGCTAATCTGATATGAGTTTGTTTAGTAGTGGTTTTATTCTATTTTCAAGGAGTTTTGCAATTATTTTGTATGAAGCATTGCATAAAGAGATTGGCCTAAACCTGTCAAAGGAAGTAGGGTTTGACTCTTTTGGTATTAAAGCAAGGAATGTTGAGTTGGTGCTGCCACCCAGTTTTGCTTTCTGAAGGAATCCTTTTATCATTCGAATAAGATCTGTTTTGATTATGTCCCAACATATCCTGTAGAAGTGAATGGTAAACCCATATGGCCCAGGGGCTTTATCTGGATTCATGGACCATATAATTTTACTGATTTCTTCTTCATTGGTTTACTTCAACAATGCTGCATTGTCCTCTTTAGTGACCAGCGTTGGAATGTTCTTTAGGAATTCTTTATTGTCTTCTTCACAGTCATCATTCTCTTTATTGTAAATATGGTGGAAATGTAATGCAACAACAGATTTTATTTGATCTATTTCTTTGCATGACCTCCCATGGGAATAACAAAGGAAAACAACCCTAGGCCAATGGGGCAGCAACAAAAAGATGGGAACTCCAACCCCATGTTGAAATCAAGATCTCAATATGCAGAGCCCAGTAAGGCGCAAAAGAGCCGGAAGTAAATAAGGTCTGTAGTGAACAACCCATATCCCCTCTTAACAGGAAAGGAATAGAGGAGCAAGGGCAAAATGCGGGAACCCCCGAAGTAGTCCCCTCCCCATCTTATGTTGACATAGCAATAAAGAAAGTACATGAATCACCAAGCTCATCGAAGGATGAGATCTTAGAAAGGCTTGCCAAAAGAGCAGTAAGAAAGTCTCGCAGAGAAGCAAGGGAGGAAGAAGCTGAAAGGCAAAAGACTCAAGGAAGTCAACCCATTATAGAAATGTCAATCGATAGAAGTACAAGGACAAGGCCGCCAAAAGGAGGAGGCCCAACCACCCCTAACAGTAAGTAATGAAAATTGTCTCTTGGCACTGCAGAGGGCTGGGGAACCCGATGAAAATTGAAGTAGTCAAAGATCTACTGAAAGCAGAACCAACAAACATCCTAATGCTCCAAGAGACAAAGATAGAAGGGGAGGTCCTTCTAGAGATTAGCAAAAATAGATGGTAGAAGAATGCGGGAAAAGTAATAAGCGCAAGAGGCTCTTCCGGTGGAATAGCAACCCTGTGGAAGGGAGACTAGTTCAGGCTTGTCAACTCCCACAACACACAACACTGGAGCTTCATAGGGTAGAAGCACATATCAAGTAAGTTAACCATTGCATTATTCAATTTATATGTACCGGTATTGTATTATGAAAAGAAAGATTGTTGGAAAACATTAAATGGGTTTTTGGAACTGAATACCCCAAACAACATATTCATAGTTGGTGATCTAAATCTAGTGATGAATGAAAAAGAAAAGAGAGGGGGCAAGACCAGCAAGGATCAGATGATTTATGTAGTAGAAGACATCATACAACAATGGGACCTACTGGATTTTAAACCAAGGAAAGGGCTCTACACCTGGACCAATAACAGGACAGGGGAAACAAATGATGTCATTAACTAGAGCTAGAAGCCCTTAATTAAATTTGGAAGTTACAAACTTTACAAAAATATGAGGGTCTTTATGGACTCAAAAGCCAACCCTTTTACATTACAAATGAAATAATATAACGGAAAAATGCAATCTTGAAGTTGTTACAAAGTTTCAGGGATTAAACTCTAACAATATCCAAAAATAAAAACAATCTCTCGTTTTTTGCAAGAAATATCCAAAAATAAAAACAATCTCTGATTTTTTTGCAAGAAATTTAAAACTGATAGCAAGTCTTTTGCCTCCAAATCTGGAAATAATCTTTTGTTTGTTGATATTCTACAATTTAAAACTGAAGTGGTGGAAGTTTCTCCTGAAATATGCTAGCTACCTTGCCCATTTAGAATTAACAATTTATAAAGAAAATACACTCTATTGGAGTTTATCCGTTTAAATATGAGATTAGGCTTTGACCCATTGAAGTTACTCGATTTTTTTTTCCAATTGTATTCTCTCTCTCTCTTATCTTGGAAGTGATTTTCCATCTGTTCTCGAGTTGATTGAGTCAAATGTCCTTTGAATATGGAAACAGAAAGTTGTCAACCTATCCTAAGCCACCTCTTTCCTAATATTTGGACTTAATTGCCATATATGACTTTGATTCCAAGAATGCTACCTTTATATTTGGAAGCAATCTTCAATTGTCAATTGAATGGCTTTGATTCCAAGAATGCTACCTTTAAATATGGAAACAATCTTCAATTATCAATTGAATTCTTCTAGATGCCTTTAATTGGCTGAGTTTGTGCCTTCGGTCCTTATTTATGCAAAAAATGTTCAATTTTGTGTTGATATTATGCCAGAAAAACTCTAAAAAACCCTCGAATCTTGAGTTGAGCATTCCATTGCTAATTCTCAATCTAGGAATTTTTTGTCACAATCTTTGTCATCTCATATTAGCTATCAGGTGTTGATTACATTCTCGTGGAAATGATCTTGACTAATGATTGAACTCCTTGTAATTCTCTATCATTTGATTGTGGGGTTTATATTCAAATAGGAAATGTGTGTTTCCATTTGTAATAGATCTCGAAGCCTTACCCTTAATAGCAATAGGGTTTTAACATGGAAGGATATATTAACCATATATTGTACCATTGGAGAATCTAATCATGACATGACAAACTATAACCCTCAATAAAATTATTCTTCTAATTTTCCATCTACAACAAGACTCTTACGATCTTCATGCTCCTCTGATCTCCAATAGTGATTGCAGAGGCCAAACATGCTCTATTCTTCCTTAGTGAAATAGAACCATTGTAAATCCTATTGGTGTAATTTGCTAAGCACATAACCAAATAAATGTGATCACTGCCCCCCTTTAATTTTTCTACGGTAGTGAAGTATTTTTCAGTAAGGCATGTTTTAACAACTAGCAACTTATCCTCCTCGCCCTATAACCTTAAAAAAATCCATAAAATGTTTAAGTTCAAATGCGCTTCAAAATGGAGCACGTATCCTAATGCATTCAAATTTGTTGTGGAATAATGAATCCACAACTAGGTTTGTCAATAGCATCCTTGGTAAACGAACTGAAATTATGGAATACAAATAAATAAAATTTGAATTGGGTACCATTGATATTCAACACTATCTATCCCTTTGAAAATGCAATGATGAAAATATGATTTAATTTATGTAAACTTTTGTTAGTGCACTTTTCCCAAAAAATACAATTCAATAATAGAATCATTATCAGGCCTATATCCATTCATTGGTTGTGAGAGTTTTATAGAACCAACTTTGCAAGTACCTAAAACTGCTCTATTTCTTGGGTCAAGTATCTCTATGACTATGTTATTTTTTACAACTCCAAGCTTTTTTCCTTTGGTTGTGTCAAATGTCAATGCTTGAAATTATTATTCTATCAACATGTTGCATTACATCCAATCCAACCTTCCATTCTGTGAAATGCTCCATGAAGAGATAATCCATAAATAATTTTCATTTTCAATGCCAATAAAAGAAGTCATTCCCTAATGGTTCAGTGATGTGTTTTGGCAGTCATTTAATGATGATTCTCTTACTTAACATTTTGTTGTAGACATCCTTATGAATTCTCCAAGGATCTCATCTTTCCTGGAAAGAAATAAGGGGAACATAAACCTCATCGAGTGTTTTGTAAAATGCCACATCTCTACAACAAACTATTCATCTCCCTTTAGTTAAAGCCTTCTCTCAGAATGATCAAATATAACCCATGAACTCCCCAAATTGAAAAGCATTTTTGAATTCATAGCTAAAATGATTGCCAACATTAACATAGATGCAAAATGTCTCTCTAAGATATATTGTACCAAATAGTTGTAGGAAAACCCAAAAACCTGAGAAGCCCATTACGTCTAGGAGAGTTTCCAGTTTGAATTTTCTCCAGTAGTTCTCCTTATTTTTGGATTGATCATCCTTTGAAAGTAGTGATGATAGAGAAATAAGTGATTGAGACTCATCATTGAAGAAATATTCTTCGAACATTGAGATCAAATGGATTTTGTGACTTAGCATTTGTAGACACTTATTGTGGCTTAGCTTGGTGTTTAATTTGGCCACCAAAACCTTGTCACTCCTTGAGTGATGTCTAATCCTTCAAGAAAGGGGCCTCATCAGATGGGGCTTAGGGAAAGGAGAATAAGAATAAGAAAGACACAGATATGTCCAAAGTCAAATGTTGGGCATGTCAGAAGATGGAATACTATGTTGCTACGTGTCCTGAGAGGAAGAACAAGGGGAAGAAGGGTACTGCAGCTTCAACAGAGGTGGAGCAGTTTACTTCACATTTTGACCAGAAATTTGCATTTATTGCTTCTACATCTAGTAGGATTACATCATCCGATGTATGGTACATAGACAACAGGGCTTCTGGCCATATGATAGGTGCATGATATTTCTTTTCAAAGCTTGTAGAGAGTGTACTTGATATTGAGATTGTACTAGGAGATGACTGCACTGTGAAAGTTGTTGGTGGGGACTGAGACGTTTTAGAGGGAGTCTTTTCCTCCTTTGAAGATCATGGATGTTTTGTATGTTCCAGTGATGAAGAAGAAATTGATTTTAGTGTCCGCTATGGAGGAGAAGGGGTTTGACGTCACTTTCTCAGGAGAGAAGGTATTGATGCATCCCAGGGGAGCTTCCATCACTTCGACCAAAGTGATTGGAGTATGCTATAGGAAGCTATATAGGTTCAGTTTTCATTCGGCAGGAGCATTGGTGAGTAGCACATCTAGTAGCACTTGCACTAGTACCACCAGCAGTAGAGACTTCTGCGAGTTATGGCACCAGAGGATGGCGCATATGCATCATGGAGCTTTGAGAGTACTAAGGGAGATCACTACTAGAGTTCCTGATTTCAATGTCGAGCATTATGACGTCTACAGGGGGTGATTTGGGAAAGTACACCAAGTTACCATTCCCAGCGAGCGACAACAGATCTACATGTATACTAGACTTGATTCATAGTAATGTTAGTGGTCGTATGTCTCATGTGTCTTTGGGTGGTTATGAGTATTATGTTATATTCAATAATGACTACTCTAGGAGGACTTAGATATATTTCTTGAAGACCAAGGGTGAGGTATTCAGTCACTTTAAAGAGTTCAAATCTCTTGCGGAAAAGCAGACAGGTAGGAAGATTCGAGTCTTGAGGTCATACAATGGTGGTGAGTACACTGATGGTGGGTTTTCCGACTTTTGCGCATAGGAAGGCATTAGGAGAGAGTTCATGGTTCCTTACAACGCCCAACAGAATGGAGTGTTTGAAAGGAAGAACAAAGCTATTGTTGGGTCTGCTAGAGCGATGATTCATGATCAGGGGTTGCATTTGTTTTTTTGGGCTAAGGCCTTCAATATTGTTGTTTATCTTCAGAATAGGAGTCCTCACAAAGTAATGGGGAATATGATTCCAGAGGAGGCTTTCACTGTAGAGAACCCTCATGTGGCACATCTTCGTATCTTTGGATGTCTCACATATTCTTATATCCCCAAGGAGCAGAGGACGAAGCTATATCCCAGGGAAAAGAAGGGAATCTTTATGGGTTACAGCGAGACTTCAAAGGCCTATCAGATCTTCATTCCTTCTAAATGGAGAGTGGTGATTAGGAGGGATGTGAAGTTCAAAGAGGAGATGACCTATCAGAGATCACTGGAATATGATGAGAGAGAGTCACAGACTTCTCCTCAGCATAGAGGTTAGGTACAGGGAGCAGGAACTTAGGGTTCTGGATCGGCTGGTACAGGAGGTACTTCAGTGTCAGTGACATCTGGGGCACTAGTGGCGAGTTCATCGATAACTTCTTTAGGGAGTCCACTGGTATAGAGTTCACATGGAACTTCAACTGACACAGGCACATGTGCTAGTACATGTTCTTCGAGGACAGGTGTTGGTACAGGCATACCAAGGTCAGTTGGCAGACCTTCAAGTTCACCAGAATGGGGGCTGAGAATGAGGTTTCCTATGGGGAAGCTTCTTCAGGGAAGAGGAGGCCCAAGTGGCTTCAAGACACCTTGAAGGAAGCGAAGTCCATTGGTCCTCTGAAGAGGGTGAACAGGGAGAGTGTGCCACCTGAGTGGTTTTGCAGTTATGTAGCCAAGGCTACTAGCATTGTCGACTCTGAGCCTACTAGATATGAGGAGGCTACCAGCCAGGAGGTATGGAGAGAGGCTATGGTGGAGAAGTATGCCTCTATCATTAAGAACAATGTCTGGAAAGTGGTGCCTAGGCCTGAGGGCAAGTCAGTTGTGACTTCCAGGTGGCTCTACAAGATCAAGCATGTTGTGGATGGCAACATTGAGAAGTTCAAGGTGAGGTTTGTGGCTAGAGGGTTTTCACAGATTATTAGAGGGAGTTGACTATGATGAGACCTTCACTCCCGTAGCTTGGTACACTTCTATCCGGTCCCTTATTTCTATTGCTGCAGAAATGGGTTGGCAGATCCATCAGGTGGATGTGAAGGCTACATTTTTGAACAAAGTTATAAAGGAGGAGGTGTATGTTGAGCAACCACAGGGATTTGAGGTACTTGGGCAGGAGACCCATGTATGCCGGTTGAGGCGAGCACTCTAAGGACATACACAAGCTCCAAGAGCTTGATATTCGAGGATTGATACTTACTTGCAGCAGATGGGTTTCATGAAGAGTGATGCAGATCCAAACCTATACTACATTGTTGTAGGGGGTGATCCACTCATTCTTGTGTTGTATGTTGATGACTTATTCATTACTGGGGCAAAGACACTGATTAATGGTTGCAAGGAGGATCTTGATATGGAGTTTGAGATGAAGGACATTGGGTTGATGCATTACTTTTTGGGGCTTGATGTGTGGTAGTAGGAGGGGAATATGGATTTGAGCTCTTCTAAGGCTGAGTATATGGCTGCTATCCAGGTTAGTTGTGAGGCCATTTGGCTTCGCAAGTTGTTGTATGGCCTATTTGATCAAGAGTTGAGACCAACAATTATTCAATGTGATAATCAGAGTTGCATTAAACTCATGGAGAATCCAGTGTTTCATGATAGGTCAAAACACATTGACATCATATATCATTTCATCAGGGACTATGTTCAGAAGGGGGTAGTGAAGCTAGAGTATATATCAACAGATGAGAACATGGTCGATATTCTCACAAAGTCCTTGCGAAGAGGCAAGAATGCCCATTTCAGGTACAAAATGGGTGTGGTGAGAAACACTTTCTTCGGTAAGAGGGAGTGTTGATTTTTAACGTACCTTGGACAAGTGGTTTCCCATGGGTTAGTCTCTACCTAGGGAAAAGTGTCCAAAATAATTCTTTTCCTAAGTGTGACTTTATAAGTGGTAAAGTAAATGTTAAATTATAAATTGAAAATTGACTTTAGACATAAAGTACAATGTGGGTACTTTATTTAATGGGTGAGTTAAAAAATAGAAAGTGAGAATTAAATGCACATTTATTCTCATCCCTTGATCTAAATCAATATGAGCCATTAGATCTTAGGGTTTCCCAAAAGTCATTTAGGGAAACAAAAGGGAGAAAAGAAAAGAGAGATTGAATTCATTCTTCATGAGTAGATTGGAGAAAGGAGGTTAAGAGCTGGAAAGAAGTTATGAAGGAGAAATTTGTTGGAGCAAGTTGGAGTGATTTTTGGGCAAAGACGAGCATGGAAATCAAGGTTTAGAAGACAACAGAAGGTATAGTACAAACAACATTGAGTGTTGTGATATGCATGCTGTTCGAGAGAAATTTTTGATATTTTTATTTTGAAAAAAATCCATATAGTCCATATAGGACAGTCCGTATAGTCGTATTCGTACAATACATATTTTCTGCTTCAAGTGGGCATGGAAATCAAGGAAAATTGGGAACGGTTTTCAAGGAGTTTTGGACTAAAGAGATAAGTTGTATTTTGTTGTTTTGTTTTGTCTGCAAATGTATTTTTCCTGAACTTGAAAGATAAATAAATTTGAAGAGCTCTCTAACAGGTTTTCCCCGGAGAAGATTGAAGGGGTTTTGCCTGGGTCTAAGTTGACAAAAAATTTGCGTGAATTTTTATGTGTGTTGTTGGTTTGGTTATGTCCATATTTATTTTTAGCATGTGTTGACAGTCCCATGTGTTTTAATCTGAAAATTTCATTTCCAGAATTCTATACGTTAAATGTATGTTTATGGGAAAGGGCATTTAACTGAATGGGAGTGATAAGGTGATATTAAAATTGGGTTGGGATTGTTGGATTTTTTTTTTTAGTCATCAAATTTCAACAATGTTCTGTCAACAATCTCAACGCTGGTACCAGGTGCTCTTGTACGGAAAAAGTCTTGTAGATGTCCTCTTCTTTGATGTGCACTTGGTGATATCCTGATCTCATATCAACATTCAAGAACATTGTTGCTCCTTTTAACTGATCGAACACGTCATCAATCCATGACAACGGGTACCTGTTCTTGATTGTCACCTTGCTCAACTACCTGTAATCTATGCACAATTTGAGAGTACCATCCTTCTTCCTCACTAGTGCACCCCAAGGCAATACACTTGGACTTATGTATCCCTTATCAAGCATTTCCTCTAGTTGAAAATTCAATTCCACCAACTCTAGAGTGCTCATCCTGTAATGTGCCTTTGATGTTGGTGCTTCTCCTGACATCAACTCAATATAAAAATTCACTTCTCTATGAGGTGATAACTCCAGAATATTTGTAGGAAACATATCCTAAAAATGTTGCAAAATAGGATACTTATTCAGAACTTCCTCATCCTCAACATCTTTCCCTTTGTCATTAGAGTTGTATAATGCAAATAAAAAGCATCCTTTCTTGTGGCTTCTCTTCGCTTGCATAGCTATAACCATTCTTACTGATGTAGGCTTCTTCTTTCCAAGAAAAATTATTCTTTTTCCATCATTATCCAGACACTCAAAAGCCTTGTTATAGCAATCCACTTTAGTACTGTGAAAGAACAACTAGTCCATGTACAAAAGCATAATGTATGAACCCAAAGGAAGCACATTTAGATGTGCTAATTTAGGCATACCATTTAACTCAAATGCACAAGATCTCACCCAATAATGAACTCTTTTCTTGGTCCCTGTAGCCAACTACACAAGCCTATATTTTGCATGCACTTAGATTATTCGAGCAACACTTATCCACCAGGTTAGGTTTGATATAAATATAGTTAGATCCATGGCCAATCAAAATAGAAACAACTTGGTCACAAATCTTACCTTCCATCTTGATAATAGATGCATGATGATATGCTTTCCTATTATCCATTGTTGCATAAATATGGGGAATACTATGACCAATGTCTCCAACTATATGTGCCTCTTAAGTACTGTAAATATGAGGTTTTCCAACTTGATGATGTGGACAATCTCTCATGTGATTCTCTCCACCACAAGTCCAACACCTCAAAAGATACCTACCATCGCCTTTTTCCTACTCCTTAGGCTAAGACCCATGTCCTTTGTCAAATACATTGAACTTCTTGTGTGACACTACATTCTCCTTATCACCAATGTCTTGAGGTCTTCCTCACTTCTTAGCCCACATTCTTTTATTCTTCTCATTCCCTTTCCAATCTCGCTTAGACTTAGATTTGTGCTTTTACTGTTCATAACTATGCTTTATCTTTCTGATGGTTTCCTCCAACAATCTAGGCTCATCAAATTGAATCCGATCTCTGAATGCTACTGGTAACTCACTGATGAACCTTTGAATCTTTTCTTTCTCATCCTTAAGATAAGGCACATACCTCAACAACTTCAAGAATTTGCTAGTGTACTTATCATTAGTCATAGAGCCCATATTCAACTCATAAAAATCCTTAGCCCTGTCATCATAGTATCTTTCAGACAAGTATTTCTTCTTAAAGAGTCTCTTGAACTCATCCCAAATCATCTCCTTTTCTCGAATGCCTTTAAAGTTCTTCACATTTTCCCACTAGATATCTGCTTTTCCTTTAAGACTGAAGGTAGATATCTTGGCTTTCATGTTCTCTGAATAGTCATGCAATCTGAATAAATTCTTCTCTCCATGCAACCAAGCTTTTACATCTTCTGACCCCTTCATCTCTCCATCAAATGTAAGAGGTTTGGCTTTGTTGAACTCCTATGGAAAATACTGCTTCTCATTTCTATAAGGATGATGGCAATGATGGTGATGATGTCTCTTTGATCCAGAACTAGAATAGAATACATAGGAACTACCCCTCCTACTAGATGTATTCAATGATCTACCACCTTGACTGTGTCCTCTCTATCCAACCTATGTCCTGTTCGAGAGCTACTTCCATATGCCCCATTAGTCCTTTCATCTTGTACGTCACTAATATTAAGTTGTCCTTATCTATACAAATATGAAAGATTCCAAGGGATGATTGCATTAACTTCCTCTTTCTTTTCTTGTGCTCTAGAAATCCTTTCTTGTGCCTCAATCAAAATGCTATTGTCTGCCTTGCAACTTCTGATTTCTTCTTTCAAACTTCTCAATGCATCTGCTATATCAGGGGAATACTCATCTCCTTACTACTCATCTGATCTGTAAGGAGAGTCACGTGAATTGTAGTACACCATTATGCTAGCCATATTTGGCCTTCTATCTCCTGCAAACATGCCATTTTCGATAAACTAATAGAAAGAAAATCAACTCATACCTCAGTGAAGTTCAGGGAGGCTATCACATCTGCACAAATCAGTCTAGATTAGCACAATACATATATAAGGACATCAACATATCAACACCATGCCTAATAATAAAAAATTGTAACACTACATGATGACCATAACCACTACAATTCATGCATAGTAAACACATATACAACTGTCATGCATGCACGTAATCACGTCTAGCCCATCCAGTCCAAGTGTTTGAGCCCATAAGATTTGATACCACCCTGTAACCACCTCACCCCACATTTACCCAATTTCACATCTCGTTGAGATAAACATGAGAAAAGTGCCATTATGACATGACCCAACCTCCAAGTTCCAATTATGGAAGTGGGGCTTACATAATGAAACCCTACAAACATCCCTTAGGGACTACAGACCACACAGGCGTCTGCAAGCCACTCCAGGTGACCAATCAATGAGATGGGTCTCTTTTCACAAGAGAAAATCTCCAATTGTATGCACAACACAACATCAGTGTGGTTATGAGGTCCCAATTGCATGCATAGGCTTGCCTCCATGCAATTATGACCAAAATCCTCCAGTTCTATGCCCGCGGTTCCGAGATCTAAGCCAATTTTTCAGACTAGCCTATAGATCACTGCCTAGAACTAGTTGTAACTTTCTAGAAGCATGGAAATGATGATTAAAACGATAAGCAATCAAAACTCAAGCCATAAATTGACCTAGAAATGCCTAATCCATGATGGACATTTCGTCAAACATATGGAAAACATATGAGAAACATATCATGAATCCATATCTTATCATAAAATTCTAAAATTCACCTAAGATTCACCAAGAAGGCTCCAAGCCCTCTCTAACTAGCTACAAAAACACTTGTTAGTCCATGCATTTATCAACCATTAATTAACTTATCAAAACATGACAAGAGCCATAGATAGAATACATCATATAACTAATGTATAATCAGAATAGAGACCATGGAAAATCAACCATAAGATAACCATCATAAATTGTTAGTCCATGCACCACCCGACCATAAATTGGGCTGAACCAAATCTCTCTTTCAACCAATCACCCCTGTGCCATATTTCAAGCATGAATGTGGGATCATAAGGGCTAAACCAAAATAAAACCAGTCAGGGATTCCAGAGGCTAAACTACCTCAACCCTCCACCATAGTGATTTCACCTCACGGTCCAGAAAATCTCTAACATCAACTATATCAGTCTCTACCCAAGTTGTCCAGGGCTCTAGGAACTAGTAACTCAACTCGCAACTAATTCAGGGTTCCAGAGAATTTGTTCCAACACACAACTCCAGGGACTAGTAACTCAATCCACAAGGCTCCAAATCATTTGCCGCAACTTGCAATCTCCAGGAGCTAGTAACTCAACTGAAGTTGTTACAGGGATCCATAGTGTTTTTTCCAACCCACAACCGTAGGGAACCTGAGAACCAATCAGAAAAACAAGTGGAATACCCGAAACAACAAGGCTATCGAGGAAACGAAAAGGCAAGGATAAAGCCAATGTCAATCTAGGAAAATCTTCATGCCAATGACAACACATAACCAAGGAACCACATGCATGCATCATGCATCCAAAAACCAACAAGGAGATTTTATGTGCAACCTATTACATGTAAAGAAATCCAGTTGTAGCTGCTGATCCCACCATCTCTTTGCTCTTCCTTTCTTTCCTTGCTTGTCCTTTGCTTGCTTTCACCAAATTCCATCGAATATTAGAGTGATCCAAGAATGCTCCTAGAATTCTCTAAGTGTGCAAGAGTGTATGAGAGAGAGAATGAACAAAAGCTCAAACCAAAAACTGTGAAAAGGCTAACAACTATTTCTTTGAAGCCTTTTTATCATTGATGCCTCTATTTTCTTCATTTTCCTTCATTTTTCCTCTAATTTCTGTTGCATGCAAATTTGTGTCTCTTCATATCCCTTTTCTCTTATTCTCCTTTATTTCATAATAAAATGCCAATTATTTCCTCTTTTCCCTTGCCAATTTCCATAGCCATTAATAAATCTAACTGATGCACACTATAATGTTTTTCCCATCATTTAGCTTAGAATATGTGTTCCATGACCTTGGTATTATTTTATTTACATGGAAATTCAACCAGAGGCTATTACAACAGAGATACAATCTTTGGGTTGAACAATTGCCAAATAATCATTTGCAGCGATCAATAATGGGTAATGTCAATTGGAAATCGATGACGTTAGTTCAATTTCAGACACCCTAGGTTATTCAAGCTTTAATAGAAAGGGGGGGGGGTGTCTGCAATGGGTTGTTTCCCCAAAACGATATTTGTATACATGTTGACTTTAGGTCAAATGCACACCCCTTCTCATCGAAACCGTTTACCACCTAGGCCCCTCCCCCCGCCCCCTGCTTACCACCTTTGGTTTACAACCTCTGCAAAGAGAAATTGCATATTGGAAATGGATCGAGATTTGATGAGGTTTATGCATAGACTTAACAATCTCAATTTGATGTAGAAGAATGTTGGACCCAATGCTACAATCTCTCAAGTGCCCAGATTAGAGTGAACTTTAAAATTTTAGGGTTTTGATGATGTCAATAATTTTAGATGCACTATGGTTTACCTATAGCCAAATGGGTTAGTAGAGTTGATATGGAGTTGATCATAATTTCCAAATTATAATCAAGTATCACACATCACTCAAGGAGTGATGAGGTTTTGGTGGCCAAATTAAACACCAAACTAAGCCACGATGCGTGTTTAGAAGCACTAAGTCACATAACTCATTTGATCTCATGTTCGGTGAATATTTCTTCAATTATGAGTCTGTTGATGCCTCTAAAATCGCTGCATCAACATCGGGGAAAACCATCCGGTCCAGACCTTAGTGCAGCTCCTTTTCCGTTTGGTGTGGTGGCTTCGACTGGATATAATGGGACCAATTTCCCATTGATGTATGAGTTGATGGGTGATTGTTTTGTAGTGGGTAACGAAGGTGATAAGTGTTTTATTCTACAAAACAAAGATATACAAATATAACTAATCTAACTCGGGTATCTTGTTAACAACATGATTTTTGATTATTTCTATTAAACAAATAATCATATAGATGGCCTATTCGTAAAACAGAAAGATGCATTCATATAATGATTACTTTGTTTAAGAAGTTAAGAAAAGTAATTATAAAACCATTATCGCATTCATCATAATAGATATCACTGACATATATCCAAATGATAACAATTCTAAAATTTTTAGAAATGATATGCTAAAGAATTGTTTTAAGAAATATTCATTCACATAGAGAAATAAGACAAAAACAATGATAAGAGTACCGTATGCATTTGAATTCTCCCGATGTAAACAACACTCAGATTCTACTTTCCTATTTGAGAAAACCTTCAAAAGATGCAAAAGTGCAAGTCTCACAAAAGCTTCTTTCACAAAAATGCAGAACTTTGGTCTAGCTTTTGATAAAAAAAATATTAGAAGTACAAAAGTGGTCAAATTTTAATACAAATTGAGGACCCTTTCTAAATACATGAAAGGGTCTTAAATAACAAAAATAAAAACTAACTATCAATAAAAATCGCTATGTGCTGTTCTAACTGTAGACATGAAAATCTGGGATTCATTATAAAAATAGCAGTGCAATAGCGGTTGAATGAAATCACTGAATCAACTTCTTTTCTTGTGATTGCAGCTGACAGATTGCGAGCACTGGCTGGATTTTTGGAGGTTGACTCGTCGTGAAGTGTAGTTGGGCTGTGTATGTGGCATCGGAGAGTTCGGGGATCATGCAGTTGGCCACGTCGGAAAGGCATTTCATGGCCATCTGCTGGCTATGTGGCTTGACTAGTAAAACCCAAAATGTTTCCCATGTCAAGTTTTGGACTTCTCTAATCTTTTTTTCTCTGCTCACCAACTCCTGTTTCCAATGATGTTCCAATGCCTTTGCTTTTGGGAGTTTACCTGGAGAGTAATCGGAGATAAAATTAGACATATGTAAACTGTTATTTACTAATTCGATCAAACCGTTCATTGCAGCTCTACATCTAGAGGTTGCTCTTTCGGCTTTCATTAGCTGAGACTCCCATTCCAAAAGCAGGATTTCCTTGTGCGATTCTTGTATTTTTGGCAAGTTGGAAACCATTCCTTTTTTCAGAATCTTTCCAAGACAAAAAATTTGTTAACCTTTCATCTGTCTTTTCCAATTCCAGTTTGGCATCCATTGCCTTTTCAATCAGTGATGCAGAGATATCGCACAATGGGTTGGCCAATGATATGTTGTGGCACAGAATGTTCAACTATTGGGACAAGGCTTTGGTTATCTCCATGGCTTCTTTTCTGAATTCACTTACATGTGGATAACCCTTGTACCTTTCTATCTGTTCTTGCATTTGTGCAATTTGATCCTCATTTGCTTTCTTTTCTTGCTCAATTATCATTTAAAGCCTGCTTAATTCTTGAGACAACTCCTGTTGTTTATAGAGAGTCCGCTCATCAATCCTCTGTTTCTCCAATTTCAACTACTCTCTTAGTTGCTCATTTTGTTGTCTCTGCTCTGCTAGCTACTATTTGAGCTGACTAATCCTTTGTTGTACTTCTGCCAATTGCACCTCAAGTTGAGTGATCCTCTGATCCTTTTGTATGATCAGCTGGTTGACCTTTGAGGCTTTGTCCATTGTTGCCACTTTGTAAGCTCCTACATACTGAGACAGCTTTGTTAAATCCTCAGAGGGATTGACTTCTGCTTTCCATACCAGATTCATCATTTCTGCCCGAGGATTTAGAAGAGGACTTTGATCAATTTTCCTCTTTTTCCTCTGTCTTTTACTACAACCCTGTGCTTCGGACTGTAGAATACATCTAAGGGTGGTATTTCTTCTGTTCTTAGTACAATCTCCTCTTTAGGATTTTCGAGGATGATTTCTATGTCCTGTTGAATTCTGGGTAGGTCGCTCGTCCCTTCAATTGGAACACTAATAACTTCTGGCTTTTGTACTGTAGGAAATTTTGGTGTAGTGAGCTCTTGGGATTTATTTTGGTTTTTTATGATTAGGTCAAACTGCTCATATTCCTTGAGTATAGTAGGATCAATATTGATATTTGTATCAAGGGTCTCACTAGTTCCTTCCTTTGTCTGCTCCCTTTCTGGGGTCTTTTCCTTTTCAGGAGTCTTTTCCATGATTTTTCCTTCACGGTGGCCTTCTAGTTGCATTACAGAGGTAGTATTTAACAAGTCTAGAGGTAGTGTTTCCAATCTTTGTGTCTTGAACTTCAAAAATTCCTCTAACCCCTCTGCTCCCAATTTGATTTTTTCCAGTTGTTTCACTTGGGAAAATAACTTGGCCGAAGCGAACAAATCATCATAATTATCCTTCTTATGTTCAAACTTGGCAATTTTGACATGAGAAGTGAAATTGTAGGCAACCAATTTTGGATTATATTGCCTCTTTGGGATAACTGCTAACTTTAACATTCTAATTTTCTTAGCTTCCTTCTCTGCATGTTTGAAGTCATGCAGTTGAAAGTACCACATCAAAGGGGGAATGAAGGCCACATATGTTTTTTGGACATCCCTTCTACTGTTATCTGATATGCTGTTTTTGTGGCAAATAAATTATTAGGGATGTATAAGGGAAGGACATGTGGGTTAGTAGTGCTACCAAACAGTCTGATGTAGGTGAACTTCTTTTCACCAAACCAACTACTAATTGATGTTAAGTCGACACTGGCTTCCTTGGACAACATAGGACCGGGTCTATTGAATATAGCATAATGAATAGGCAGGATGAAACCATGACAGATTCTATACAGATGGTTTTTATAATGGGCTTTCCATAATTCCTTATGATAGATATGAATGCGGTTAGGATCTTGTGGAGTCCATTTCCAACCTAAAATGGGGTAATCAGAATTGAAAAGACAATGTCCAAAATGTAGGCACTCATATAAAACGGGGGTATTACCTGGGTAGTCACAAACCTGTCTTTTCTATAATCTAGTATTTCGTTGGCCATTTTATCAGAAAAAATGGTCACCCAATCCATGATATATGAGTTAACTACAACCTCCATTAAAGGTACCATCTCTATAGAAAACCTGATCGAATCTTCGGCTCCAAAGAGTCTGCATATCATAGCACTAGCATAACAATAAGGAGATGTCAATGAGTCTATGGAGTACATACCCGATGATTTGTACTTGTGTTTGTTTGGAAAATTCCTCCACTGCCTAATAGGGTCCGACTCCATGACATTCTCCTTGGCGAAGGATTCGAAAAATGCTTTGTTGTACTGCTTCTGTGGTTCAAGCAAATGGTACATCCTTTTGATATATTCCACTCTGAACGATTTGAACATCCTTCTATCAGCCGTAAAGAATGTTCTATCTGTTATGTTGATACTTTCAATCACCCATCTGACCAAGTCATTATAAGGCAATACTTTGGCGCGGGCTGCTATTCTGTGAAGATAAGAGCTGGCCAACTCCTTAAGAGTACTCTTTGATTTGTTAGTGGAATCTGCTATCCCCAATTCTTCTTCAATCACTTCTGGATCCTTGGCTTTCAGTAAATTGTATATACTTTCCCATGAAGCCTTTCCCAAGCCAAGGCAGGTAGTATCAACTATCAAGACCTTTTTAACTGGTTCCTCTTTGGCTATGACAGGGGCCTTTGCTTTCTTTGATTTCTTCGTCATTTTCACTGGATTCATCGACTCAGACTTGCTCTGCAAAGAGAAATAGAAAACTATAACAGAGAAAAAATCCATTCAAAGCCAACGTAAAATATAAAAGATTAATGGTAATTTAAGCGTGATAAGCAATACGAAATCTAATATTACCACGGATGAAATCCTCGAAGGATTCAACCATAAATGCTCTATTAATGATTTCCGTAACTGCTAATTGTGATACTTAAATGCAATTATGATATGTCGCATCGCTCATAACAATTCTTTAAAGTGGATCTCGTTACTTTCTCGATCAACGATTAGCGAAAATCTCATATCATAGATCGGGGAGTACAAATGTTATGTTTTAGCTTTTTACTTATATAGCTCTGATTGCGATAAATAATGAATTGTCATAAGGAGGCGGGGTAATATTTCGGAAATGAATAATTCGTTTATTTTTCCTTTATTATTGATTTAAGTTTTAGACTCTCAAGCATTGTTTTAACAATCATATTTTACTTTTTTTTAAAAGCGCACTTTTCCAATAATGAAATCGCATCGATGGATTCCAAATGGCATTCGTTATGTGTTTCATGTTTTCAGCAATGGCTGATTGCGATCGAATTATCGCATTGGGAGGTTTACATGGACCATTGGAATGTTTTGTTGATAACTTGCGATTTGTGCTTTCCGATAGTGTTATCGCATTGACGATTGCCAATGGAAGCCTTAAGTCTATCCTTTAATCAAAGGGTGCGATGTATTCTTTTATATTTGCTTTATGAGAAGGTCTTGTTTAATATTTACATTGGATCAGACCTTTTCATAAATATTTTCATGTGTTTGATGGATAAATCAAAGTTTGCAATTGTTATTGAATTATTAATTTTATCTAATTCCTAAGAAGGGGACCCATTTCTTGTTAAAGTTTTGGATGAAAATTTTGAAATGGGGAGGGTTGTTGTATAGCACAACAATTGGCAATTCACTCGGAGAAACAGTTATCTCTAAGAAAGTAGTGCAATATATATAACTTTATTAATTTGGAAACCATTGAGGATAAAGAAAACAATCTAAGAATAGTTAAATAAAAATTAATCTATGATTATAATGACAATTTTTTGTAATTCCTTTTCCAATCTTAAAAATAAAAACGTTCTGGGATTATTCAAGCTTTGATTGGTTGATATAGATAAAGAAAGGGGCTTCTCCAACTTAGCCTTTAAGTTTACTCTGTTGTCACAGGTAGTGCCTCTACTACCGGCAGACATTTACAGTCTCGACAGGGTTACCTTTTAACCATTTAATCGTTGATTGTCCCATCCATCTAAGAGTATAACTTTTGAAAGATAAATTCAAAAATATATGTTTACACATATTTTTTCTTTTTTGTGTTTTTTATTTTTTCAATTTCTTTAAAAGATAAAAAGCCATTGTCCTGGTTTGGTGACCAGCTATTGACAATGCCATTCACTAGTTGTAATCGAATTAAACAAGATGGCTCGTGATGAGACCCCTTGTCATATGATTATAAGCCATTACCTTGTTTTGATATGCATTATTGGTAATGTCAGTTTAATTAGTTCCCTATGATCATGGTAAGCAGGCTCATGACGAAACCTCTTATCTTTTATATCAGACATATTTTAGAATTACACTCTGAAAAATCATAAACTTAATGGATGGGGTGAATGAATTTTTCCTTAAGAGTCTATGGATGACAATTTTAGAGTTGTAGATGCTAAGTTTGGAAAAGTCTTTACTTTTTTACAAATAACCTCTTTCAGCTCTTTAAAAATTGGAATGATTTACAATATTTCAAGTCTTGTGAATATTTTACAAATCTAAAAGAGGTTCTCAGAGTTTATTTTTTATCTAACCTTCTAAAACTACAATATTTTCCTTAAAGGTTTCCATCTATAGAAAGTAAGTATTTACAATATTTTCTTAAATAACTTTCCAATAGTAAAAGGTCAATGGAAGACTATTTACAACCTTATTTTCTACAAATAAAAATTAAAATAAACAACGTCGCATAAAGAATATTTATAGGTAAGAAAGAGTTACCTCCTTAAGTAAATAATTTTTTCAAGATAAGCCCATTAACAGGGAGAGAATCTCTCTTTCCTAATAGGTCTTGCAATATGAACATTGATGAGACTATCTTCTCAATGATTTGAAATGGTCCAAGCCACATCTTTTGAAATTTAGTATGTTTGCCTTTGTCTTCGTGCGCTTTGTCCCATTTCAAAACAAGATCACCAATTTGTAAAAATTTTGGGCCGGTAGAATTTGCATCAAAAGAAGATTTAATAACCTGTTGATGTTTTGCATGTGTAATTTTGGCTTTTTCCCTTTCCTCTTCTAATTTGAGGATTTGGTCATATCTGAATTGAATAGAAGAGGAGGGGTTTTCTTCAATAAATTGCACTAGGGCTAGAGATGGGAGTGCTAAGTTTGTTGGTATTACAACTTCTTTCCCATACACTAAGTTGAATGGAGAAGTACTTGTTTAGGCCTTCTATGTTATGTGGTCTGCCCATAATGAAAATATCAAAGACTTGTGCCAATTCTTTTGATTCTGGTCAACAATTCTCTTAATAATCTTAATAAGATTCTTATTGGTTGATTATGCTAAACCATTACCTTGAGGATAGTAGTTTGCATAATACTTTAATTTAAATCCTCTCTTAAGAGAAAATTCAAATATGGTATTTCCAGAAAAATAAGATGCATTGTTAAAAATGAGGGCATTAGGTACACCAAACCTGGTAATGATGAATTCATCAATGAATTCAATAATTGCATTAGAATTGACTACCTTCAAAGGAATTGCTTCTACCCACTTCGTGAAGTAATCCATGGCTGTAAGGATATATCTGTGTTGCTTGGAAGAATGTGGAACAATTTCTCCTATGATATCCAGTCCCCATTGTTCAAATGGTTTTTCAATGTTGACTGGTTGTAAAGGAAAGACTGGTTTTCTTTGTCTTCCACTGGCAGTTTGGCATATTTTGCATTTCCTTACATAGTCATGGGCATCTTTAAATAAAGTGGGCCAATAATATCCAACATGTATTATCTTGTGAGCTGTTGTATCACCTCCAAAATGTCCACCTACTAGACCATCATGTAATTCCTGCAACACCTTTTGCACTTCATTTTTTTCAAGGCATCTTAAAAGAATCGAATCATAATTCCTTCTAAATAACACATCATCCATGATTTCGAAGTGTTTTGCTTTTAATCTTAAGGCACCCTTGTTTTTGTAAGAGAGACTAGGATAAGCATATCCATTTTTTAAATAAAAGACCAGATCTGCATATTGAGATTTAGAATTCATGATACTTATCTCATTTATTTGAAGAGCATTATCTGAATCTTCATGTTCTGGAATGTTAGAAGCTCCTGATAATAACTTGCAAAAACCTTGAACTCTTACAATTTTAATTGGTTTAATATCTAAATCATATTCTTGTAACGCTGTAACCTAGTTGGCTCTCTTCTCTCCTACTTCCCTTTGGACTAGTAATTGTCTCACTACCGAGAATGGGACTATTACTTTTGTATGAGTTTTCAGGAGGAATGGCCTAAAGTGTTTAATAGATTTAAACACAACGAAAGCTTGTTTTTCTACTTCAGAATAATTAAGATCAACACCTTGTAAATTAGAAATGAAAAAGGACATGGGTGCTTCAACTTGTTGATCATTGATTTGCATTAACACAACTGCATAATATGTTTCAGAAGCTAAAGTACACAAAATAAAATAATTAGAAAAATTTGGAGTCTTCAATGCATGGGCATTAATGATTGCCTGTTTGATTGAATCAAAGGCTTCTTTTTCGTTCTGTCCCCATTTGAAAACTGATTTTTTCTTAATCATAATCTGTAAAGGTAAAACAATCTGCGAAAAATCAGGAACAAATCTTTTTACAAAATTTATTTGACCTAAAAATGATTACATTGATTTTTTATTGTGTGGCAGAGGAATATCATAAATATCCTTGATCCTTTCTGGATCAATATAAATGCCATTTTTAGATACGATAAACCCTAAGAGTTTACCTTCATCAAGAGCGAAGAATGATTTCTCAGGATTTAATGAAATCCCATACCTTTTACAACGTTCAAAGATTTGTTTCAAATCATGTAAATGATTTTCTCTTTTCTTGGAGAAGATAGTTATGTCATCTAGGTAGACAAAAACTAACCTATTAATCAAACCCTTGAATGCTATATCCATTGCTCTTTGGAAAGTAGCTCCAGCATTAATCAAACCGAAAGGCATTTTCTGGTAGGCATATGTTCCCTATTTTGTTCTGAATGTAGTCTTTAGTCTGTTATCTGGATGCACCAGTATTTGGTTATATCCAGAAAAATCGTCCAGAAAAGACATTAACTTTGAACCATCAACTAAATGAAGTGTCTGCTCCATTGTTGGTAATGAGAAATTATCTTTTTGGCATGTCTTCTTGAGATTTTTGAAATCAATGCAAATCCTAATATCATCATTCTTCTTGCTAACAGGTACTAAGTTAGAAACCCATTTCTAATGTCTGAATGGGAAAATTATCTTAGCTTTCAAGAGTTTATTCAACTCTGCTTTGTTCTGGCTCTCCAGATTCAGATGAATTTTCCTCAATTTTTGTTGCACATGTTTCTCCTTAGAAATCATTGGAATTGTGTGCTGTATAATAGAGGTATCATATATTTTTAGATCGTCATAATTCCAAGCAAAAACATTTTTATATTTGTTAAGTAATCTGATAAAAGCAAATCTTTCCTCTGAAGTGAGCCCTAGTCCGAGATTAATACTTTGTGGTTTGGCTTCAGTGCCAAAATTTATTAATTCAAACCTTAAAGTAGAACTTTGAAGTTTTGAATTAGTGACTTGTTTAAACCTATCCTTGATATCATAAAGATCTTCAAGTTTGACCACAAATTTCGGTATGGAATTCTCATTCTGTATTTGTTTTATTTGAAGAGTATGATCACTTTCATCAATAATCTGGTCATCATAATATTTCTCAGAAGTTAATAAATTCAAAATGTCGTTGTCATGATTAAATACCCACCAATTGGTGACATTGTCTGGAACAGATGGTCTAAAAAATAATTCGACTGAAAACCTATCAGGACTGTAATCCTCGGATGGAAGGATCTTGGAAGCAACATTAGCTAACAAATCAACTGCTGCATTCTTAGATCTGGGAATAGGAGACATATTAAATGCTAGAAAGTGAGATATGAGGTCTTGAACCAAGGATTGATAATGCTTGAGATGTCCTGAAAGGCAATGAATAGTATTCCTTACCTGTTTGATGACAATCTCAGAATCACCAAATACTTTTAGATATTGAATCTTCAGGCCTATCGCTTTATAAAGCCCTTGAATCGATGCCTCATATTTAGCAGTATTATTTATACACTCAAATTCTAGTCTGCATGATAGCATAGTTTTTGCCCCTTCAGGACTAACTAAAATACATCCTGCTCCTGCACTATCATTGGATTTTGATCCATCAAAATATAAAGACCAAAATACAGGCTTATCTATAGGTTTATTTACAATTTCTTCAGCAATAGTGAAACACCTTGATGTATTTGTATGAGAAAATTTTTCTATCTGTGATGTGAAACTATTAACGGAAAAAGGTGATGATCGAGCATTAAAATTACCAAAGAATGATTCAGCTGAGTAATTTCCGAGAATGTTATTATTGAAAACTATGGGTTGGTTTTCCTGCTCAAACTCCGTTACAATATGGGTCATGTGCTTCTCCCAATCAATTTTAATTTGATTTGGTTTCCCTTTATAGGGAAGCCATATATGAGACCAATCAGTAGAAATGTCCATGAAGTTTCTCAGACCAATCCCTGCTTAAAATTAACCCATAAAACTTAGGGATGTCAGCAATCAATGTATCGATTCTCTGGACTACTCTAGGATTAGCTGATAACCTAATGGTGACTGAATTAATCTCTCCTAAGACTTGAACCTTAGTTCGATCTAACTGAACAATATGTACTGTAGATTTATGGGGCTCAATGTTTAAGTTTGAGCAAACCGAGGTTGGCACTATGTTTGATGAAGCCCCTGAATCTATTAAGCAGTTATGCAGATTTTTATTGTAGATCTTTGTGGGCTCCAGTATTGCAGCAATAATGCTGCAACTCCTAGGACTCCCTTCTTTACTTTTATCAACCCGGTAGTTTGTAACAAACTTGGAAGCGACGGTGCTGTATGCACAAGTACTAGCTCTTGCCGCAATTGTCACTTGGTTAGCTGGCACAAGTCTGCTAGGAGCTTAAGCCAACTTCTATGAGCTCTAAGAAGAAGATTTTTAACTGATGTATGGGAGCTAACTCAAAGGAAGCTAATCTACTTTGTGGAAAGAAACTGAAAAACTGAAAGGAAATGCAAACCCTAGCAAACCCTAATTTTACCAGCTAGCCCTACTGATGCAAGAAAGAGGATGCAAGCTACTAAAAGAGATGCCATTGACTTCTAGGAAGGTAAAATACATGTGTCTAAGCTACTTCTATCTGAAGAAAACATCTTTTTTATTTTTATTTTTGAATAAGTTATCAGAATTATCATGCATGTGATTCAACTGTTTTTGACTATGAAAAGGTGGATCGACGAGAGGAAATGCTTGCAGGAGGTCGGGAAGGTTTGGAGAGGGCCTAAAGGGTCCCTAGCATCCTTCCAAAGAGTTTCACAGAGTTTGGCTATCAAGAAACCGCTTTCGTGAGCTTCTACAGGAAGTCTGCAGGGGTTCTACAAGATATTCTGGAATTTCTACAGGATGTTCAGAGAGGGGATTTTGGAGGATTGATGAAGGAAGAAAGGTGAAGGAGTGGGTATGGAGGTGAGATAAGGGTGTGAGGAGGTACAGGACTTGGTGGATGGAGCTAAGGAGTGGTGAGGATGGTTGGATTTGTTCAAGGAGGAGTAGAGAAATGTTGCATAAAAATATGGGAATTTAGGGCAAAGCGAGCGAATATGGCAAACATAAGGCAAGAATTCGGGTTGGAGGATGGAGTAGGTGGGATTGATGGTGTATGGGTAGGTAGAGAAGTGTTACAGGTGCTCTGCAAGTTATTTTTCAAACTGAACAACCAAAGACTTGGAGAATCAAGGACCTAACTACTTTGACCTAATCTGACCTAGATAACAGCAAAGAAAATGAACAACAGTCTATTTGCAACAAAATCATGTGAAGTAACTATGCAAATAAGTAATCATGAACCTAAGCATGAAACCACAACTGATATCAACTTCGGCAAATGAGAATCTAACACTAATAATTGCATGGTGAAGCAAAGACAATGTTTTTGGTGGCAACAAGGTCACCTTGGTCCCATCTCATGATCCCAATGAGGGAGAGGTGAGATCCGAGGTGCTTGATAGCCTTTTTCTGAAGATATTCCCTATTATTAACCTATCAAATCAATCTGAACATGAAAAGCCTTCTTAATCATCAACCATGAGCTATGTAACTAAGCAAGATTCTTATCTACTTAACATCAATTACTTTGCAAAGATATAAAAAGCAAATAACAATACACAAAGGAAGCCTTGGCACTTGGGTTGGGCCCAACCCCAAGAGCTATAGGCTCCTAAGAAAAACTCAGAACTGATGCCAAAGAAATCTTCCTTCCATTACTCAAAAATAACCATGTCACAAGAAAGTTATACAACAACAACTACAAAAACGAGCTGAGAAAATACCAGCACTCTAGTGCAAAAAACAACAGTCCAAAAAGTAACCTACGAAGGCTGGAATCCTTCCTATTTATGCACTATGAGGGTCCCCAACAACCCTCCTTAACTCAAGGGGCTCGGCTGCTCAAACTGCCAGTGATCAACCACTTTACACAACACTGCTTGGCTGCCCTTGGGAATCCTTTTCGATGGCCTGCTAAACTCCGAGCTAAGGGTGGATATTTCAAGGAAGGGGCCATTTAATGTAGGGAACACCCTTCCTATGAATCCTCACCCTTGTTCCTTCATGCTTGGCTATCATCTGGCTCATAATTGCTTGGCCTTGGTCCAAAATTCGTCCAAAAATCTGCATTAACAACGTGTTAGCCTCCTTGGTCAAGTGACTATCCTCATTCGTTCAACTAACATAAATATACTCAAAAAATATGCATAAATGGTGGATTGATGAAGAACAACTCGGCAAAATCAGCCCAATAAGTTACCCAATTCCGGGGCTCATCATCACCCCCCTGCTGAATGGGTTGCTCATCCTCTGAGCAACTAATCCAGCTCGTCATCCTTGATTGCCTTGACCGCCTCCCTCACATCCTAGGCCTCTGAGGTGATATCCTTTTCATGGTCATGAAATCCTGCTTTTCTTTCCACTTCTTCCCACTGCCTGTGTTCCTCCTCTTCTTTGACTCCCTCCAGCAACCCCAAAAGCAAGGGAGGACTAAACTTGAGGCCGATCCAGTTGGCCTGAAGGTTCTGCATGGACTGTTTGTAGAGGGGTACTCTCTCCAAGGCCTCCCTCATCCTTGTTGGGGAGTGGTATTCTCTTATTTTTAGGCTGTGGGACAGTGAATTCCACCTCCGGGAGCAAGCATGAACACAGTTATCTCTCAACAGTCTCTCCATGTCCTCGAAATGGGCTATGGCTTGAGCTTGTCGTTCAATATAATCTGGTAGGGCCTAAGTGTCATTGGCCAAGTGTTGGTGGGCGTATATTAGTGCTGAGGGATCCTCCGGCTTTGCTCTAATCATTAGTGGCTCCTTTAGTTCCTTGTCCATAACATTTCGGACCTCTGCTGCTCTCTTTTCTTCATGATTTAGCCAAGAGGCCATGGCCATAAGTTGCACGTCTCCTACTGCAGCGTTGGGGTCCCACAAGTTCATGTTTGGAAGGGCCAAGTTGTGTAGGTAGAATTCTGATAACTTGGCCTTGTCCTTTGATGAGCTGCTGTCACATAAAGTCATGAATTGATGGTAGTTTTGGAACGGAGTGGTGCCCCTTTGGGCCAAAGTGTTAATCTGGAACTGCAACCACTGATCCTTAAGGTATAAGGCATATGATTTGGCAGGTTGTCTACATTGCATTGCCTCTACTGCCCAGTTGGCCATGCAGGCCAGTTGGGCCTCCTTCTCTTGTACTTGTTGCCTGAGAGACTATATCTCCTATGCTGCTTGCAATTCCTTCTCCTGTAGCTGTCTAGTTAGGGCCTCAATTTCAGCCTACAACCCATCTCTTATCGACTGTTCATCAGCAGTTTCCTTGTCTATTGTGGGCTCCTCCTGTTGCCATTGTTCTCCCAAGGTGTGGGTCCTGTCTTCCTTATAGCGTCCCTGTAACTGTAGCTACTGTTTAAGTAGCTCGTTTTCTTCCTATAGCTTGGCTCGCTGGCTGCTTTCTACATGCCATACCATAGCCAATTCTTTTATTGCCTCTTTAAGTTGTTCTTCCAAGGGACCTACATCTGCCACACCCTTGGACTTGGCGATCTTCATCCAAGTGTGGGTCCTCACTCTCTCTTCTTCTAGTGCAAAGAAGAGTGGCACTGCGAATTTTTGGGGAATTATCTTCCCGGCCTCTAACAGGTTATAGTAGGAGCCCAAGCTGGGCTGGGGGCTAGGTTCCACAATGTTTTCAATCTTCTCTTCCTCCTGGGATGATTTAGCTGCCTTTTCTTCCAATTCTTCGATATCCTTCAGTCTAGCCAGTGTTTCCTGTAGAATTGTCTCAGCATCATGTAGAGAGGTCTTTGTGTCCATCATTTTAATCCTTTCTCTCCAGGTGGACGTTTTCAGGCTTCCCCGTTCATAGGTGATGGATGCTTTTAGGGGAGACCTTTCCTGTTGTCTAACTGTGGTGTCCTCAACCATAATTGGTTCTTTTGACTGTGGCTGGGGTCTGCCAGCTTTTATCCGCGTGCTCCTTCTTGCCTTAAAATACATGGAAGGCTCCCTTTTTCACTTCCCCTTTTGTTTTGGAGTTGTGCTTAAGGCAGCCAGCACAGCTGCTACCTCCCTGGCCAAAATCTTAGGTGATTTCTCCTTTTGTTGCCCTGTTACCATACTTCTTGTAGAAACTGTTTCAACTGGTTTCATGCTTCCTGTAGAAACTGTTTTCATGCTTCCTGTAGAATCTATTTCCATGCTTTCTGTAGAGACTGTTTCGGTCTGTTGGATGTCACTGCGCCTCTGAACGAGCTGGGTACGCAGGAGAATTTTGAAATAGGCCGAAAAGCTCGGGGGAGGACGACGGGTTAACATATTGTGGAAGCGGAGGACGAGTACTTCGGCCAAGGATGTTGCAAGTGCAAATGAACAGCGGTGGTGCGAGTCTTCAGCCAAACATTTTTGAACTGCGGCGCAATTCGTGGCGAGGGGGTGAGGTGGCCGGACCAAACCGTTATCCAATGTCACAACCATCATTTCTCTGTGTGTCCCTGGCTGCCATTACCTCCCCTTTGCCATTAACCGCTGCCACCACTGCTAGTCCGCCGATTTTCCCCCACTGGACACTCCACACGTGTCGGCTGCACGGTTCGTTGGCGATTTCGAATGTAACTAAGATTGTTCGGATCCCACGAAGCCATGTAACTGGTTGAGGGTGGCCAGTTTGACTGGCCCCTGATCCTCGTTCAATCCGAACCATTTTCACAGACATGCAGTTTCTGAAATATAGTTTATGTAATCGACGAATGAGGTTAGACACTTACCTGCATGGTCGTGGACGCGCTATGCAGACTTTGGGTCTTGGAATAGCTTGCTTCTCCCTTGTGCATGGGTGTTAGAACTCATTCTTTCATTTTCTGAAGCTGTATGCATGGCTTTGGAACCTGCTCCTTCGGTTGGCAACGCTGCATGCACAGGTTCTGTTTGGTTTCAGCTGTCGAGGATGTGTTCACACCCAAGAGGAGCCTTTTTACATGTTCCCTGTGTTGATTTCAACTATCCCTGCCTCCAGAGTATGTGTTCTAGAGGGATCGGCTGCTAGAGGATTCCTGTAGGATGTCCTCTAGCTGCTTCTCCTCTTGGGATGCAGGCTAAACGAGCAGGGCCATATTGCGGACAAGGACCGGATCCGTTGATGAAGACTCTAGATGGATCTTGGATAGGTAGAGTGTGTGAGACTTTGTCGTTGGAATTTTCACTTAAAAATTTTTCTGTCATTCTGAGGAAAACAGGGTTTCTTGTATGACTGTACAGGAACACATAACCAGGTGGGTGACAAAGGTGCAAAGAGATGGAACAGGGTGCCATATGGTGAGGGGTTGAATAGAGGGGTGGCTGCAGGCCTAACAAACTGATCCCAACCATCAGATTCCCTTTCAAAATTTAATTTGGCTCGTCTGAAGGTTCTACAGGATGTTTCCTGTAGAAATACAGAACTTCCTGTAGAAAGCCCAGAACTTCTTGTAGAAAGCCCAGAACTTCCTGTAGAAGGTGGAATCTCGACTCGAATGTGATCAAATCCTAGGAAAGGCAAGTGGACATGGAGGGGGTGTCTGTAGGGATGTCCTGGAGCCTGGTACAGACCCCTATCCTCATTTTGCGTGACCCTCATTACCCACAATGTATTTCCAGTAACCTACAATTATTTCACAGAGATTAGGCCTGTTTTTCCTCTTTTTCTTTTTTCTTCTTTTTTCTCTCTCTCTCTTTTTTGAGAGACAGCTAGGGCGTGTCCATGAGGTTTTCACCCTTGATATCTGCCCTAGGCGCCTCGAAGAGGTTTTCACCCAAGGATTTTTTTTTTCCATTTTTTTTTTTTTTTGTCTAGAGACAGCTGGGGTGCCTCCATGAGGTTTTCACCCTCACTGTCTGCCCTGGGCGCCTCAGAGAAGTTTTCACCCAAGGATCTTTTCATTCCTTTTTTTTCTATGATGATCAAGGTGTGGGTGGAATAGAGGCAGGGCCCTGCTCCACTACCAACACTGATTTGTCCAAAGTTTCGATGAACTCCTACCTCGAAAGAGGTTTCTTGTAGATTTTCAATCGATGCCCATTGACGAGCATGGGGCTGGCTTGTTCATCAATGGTCCTGATAAGGACTGAACCATTGTCATTAAATTTCTCCACTGTATATGGTCATAACCATCTTGTCCTCATATTCCCTTTGAAATCCTTGTATCTTGAGTCATACAGCAGTGCCCAATCTCCTCGCTGGAATTACTTTTCATTAAGGTGCCCGTCATGCCATATCTTCCTCTGAAGTTGGACCACTTCTGAGTGGAGGAGGGCCTGCATTCTTTGTTCATCTAATCCATTCAGCTGCAGTAGTATTTCACGTTGAGCATGGCTAAGATCTAAGTCCAGCTGAGCTGCCACCCTCAATGTGTTGTACTCAAACTCTATGGACAACAAAGCTTTCTTCCCGTAGACCAGCTCATAAGGTGTGAAACCTGTTGTAGTTTTCCAAGTGGTGTTGTAGGCCTAGGTGGCCTTAACCAGGCGATTTGCCCAATCCTTTCTGCTGCTGCTCGCCACCTTAGTCAAAATTTCTTCCAATGCTCTATTAGTGACTTCCACTTGCCCATTTGCTTGTGGATGATACGAGGTGGAAGTTCTGTGCTTGATCTTGTGATGAGCGAGCAGGTCTTCAATCAAGTTAGAGGTGAACTGGCTTCCTTGATCGGTGGCTAACTCTCTTGGGTAGCCAAACTTGTAGAAGATATTTTCCCTTAAAAACTCAGCCACTTTCTCTTCTGTTGCTGCCTTGATTGCCTTTGTTTCTACCCACTTTGTCAGGTAGTCGGTGCACACAATGATGTAAGACCTTTGCTTTGAAGGAGGGTTGATAGGACCCACAAAATCCATGCCCCACTTCTCAAATGGCTCGAAGGTCACTTGAGGTCGGAGGGGAATTTCATCCCTTGGAGTCAGTTTCCCCATCCTCTGGCATCGATCACACTAGCTGATGTATCTTCTGACATCTTGATGAAGAGTAGACCAATAGTAGCCTGCCTGTAGAATTTTGAAGGCAGTCCTTTTTGCTGCAAAGTGGCCTCCACAGGGTCCATCGTGACAGGTTAGGAGGATGTCAAAGAATTCCTCCTCCCTAACACAACGCCTCAAGATCTGATCTGGGCCAAGCTTAAACAAGTTGCCCCCGATCCAAGTGAATGGGGCACTCTTCCTCACAATTCTGCTCTTCTCCTTTGAGGATAGATGCAGAGGGAACTATGCCGAGACCAAGTAATTTGCTATATCAACAAACCATGGAGAGAGTAATGAGATAGCAAACAAGTGTTCATCCGACATCTGGTCATCCACTGTCCCTTCTTCACATGCAGTCAAATCTAATTTAGACAGGAAGTCAGCAACAACATTTTCCTTACCTTGCTTGTCGACAATAGTCAAATCAAATTGTTGCAACAAAAGTAACCATCTAATGATTGAAGCATTTACATCAGGCTTATTCATTAAATATCTAATCGCAGCATGATTAGTGTGTACAAATGTTTGATAACCAGTGATGTAGTGTCTGAACTTGTTCAGGGAATGGACTACAGCCAGGAACTCTTTCTCAGTTACAGTATAGTTCATCTCTGCTTTAGACAGGTTTTTGCTGACAAAGTATATGGCGTATGGTAGTTTCTCCTCAACTTGTCCTAAGGCTGCCCCTATGGCTTTGTTCGAGGCATCAGTTTGGATGTGGAAAGGTAGGGCCCAGTTTGGACCTCTCAAGATCGGGGCGGACACCAGCTTATCCTTCAACTCATCCAGAGCCCCTTGGCAGTCGTCAGTCCATTTAAACTCAACATCTTTCCCTAAGAGGCTAAACAATGGCGAGGCTAGTTTACTGAAATCTTTAATGAATCTTCTATAATATCTTGCCAAGCCTAGAAAACTCCGAACATCTCTTACTTTTTGAGGAGGTGTAACTTTTTGGATGATAGCAATTTTGTTAGGATCCACCTGTAATCCTTGCTGAGAAATTGTATGACCTAGCACAGTCCCTTCAGTCATCAGGAATTCACATTTTTCGGGATTGAGGGACAGGTTCATCTCAATACACTTGGTTAAAACTTTTCCCAGGTTAGTCAATGCTTCTTGGAAGTTGGACCCATAAGGAGTAAAATCATCCATATAGATTTCCACCGAATCATGTACCAGTTCAAAAAATGTGCTCAATACTGCTCTCTGGAAAGTGGCAGGAGTGTTGCATAACCCAAAGGGAAGGACCCGGTAGGCAAAGGTACCCCATGGACAAGTGAAGGTGGTCTTATATTAGTCCTCCGGGCTGATTTGGACCTGATTATACCCACTGAACCCATCTAGGAAAGAGAAGAACTTCTTTCTTGCCAGTCCATCCAACACTTGATCTATGAAAGGCAAAGGGAAATGGTCCTTCTTGGTGGCTTTGTTAAGTTCTTCGTAATCTACATAGATTCTCCACTTCCCATTTTTCTTGGGCACAAGCACTAGAGGTGAGACCCACTCACTGCTAGAGATGGGGTAGATGAATTCTGCATCCAACAATTTTTGTAATTCTTCTCTGACAATGTCTTTAAGGGCTAGATTCATTCTCCTCTGAGGCTACCTGACTGGTTTACAATCCTCTTTAATGTAGATGTGATGGGTAAAGACCGAAGGGTGGACTCCTTTCATCTCCTTATAGCTCCAAGTGAAAGCATCCAAATGATTGTTCATAAGCTACACAACTCCTTCTCCTGGGAGGGAGATAGGGAGGAGCTGATCTTTAAGGTTCTTTCGGGGCCAAATTCCACACTCTTAACTTTGGGAAAAGTCAGATCAGTCACACAGAGGTCCACTAAAGCACCAACTTGGGTATCTTCTACCAACTCTGCTAATGACAGTGCACCAGGAGGTGGGTTTTGAATCAAATTCTCAATCAAGTCATCCTCGGTTCGAGGGCCTCCCCTGGTGGCTTCTACTGTGCACAAAGGTGCAGAGTCGACCTCGTCCTCATCTCCCTCTTCCAACCAGAGTGGTAAGTCATGTTCGAGCAGAGGTTGGGCAGGAGGATAAAGGACTAGCTGTTTGGACATAGGCCCATTCTTGATGGTCATGCTTCCAGCTTTAAAACTGATGTAAGCATCCGCAGTAGCTAACCAAGGCCTCCCCAAAATGTGGGGGTATCCAGTGAGTTTTGCCTTTGGCTGAAGGAACAAAAAGTTCGCAGGGTATTCCCAAGAGTCAACAGAGACCAGGACATCTTCCACAATCCCTTCGGGAGTCACGGTGGAGCGGTCCGCTAACTGCAGTACTATCGAGGTCTTCCTTAAGGGACTCTGAAGGTTGAGTTTAAGCATAGTGTCCCTGGTCATCACATTAATGGCAACCCCTAGATCAATCAAGGTGTGGGGGATTATGGTGCCATTGATGTGGAGATCAACTACAGGACTCCTAGGGTCCAAATATTTTGGACAGATTACTTGCCCCAACATTAGATCGGATAGTTGTCCTATGACATTGATAGTTTGGGCATCTCTCTTGTGCCTACCTGGGTGCCTGAAACACTTCTCCTTGATCAATTTTTTGTAAATTGGTACATCTTTTATGGCCTGAAGAAGTGGTATTTTCACACACAACTGCTTAAGTTCTCCCAGAAGTTCAGTCTCCTCTGGGTTTGGTTGCGTGGTTACTGTTAGTCGCTCAGGAAAGGGTGGAATGGCTTTGGGTTCACTTTCCTATTTTTCTTCCTCATCCTCCGAGGGAGGAAGTTGGCGGTCTGGAAGGACCTTTCCAGATCGCAGGTTGATCTCCTGGATCTCCACAACATAGGTAGGGCATGTTGTCTCCCCAGTGTATACCTAGTGGGCCTGTCTGTTGTTGGGGTTCGGGTTTGGTTGGGCAGACATCTGGGGTTGTCTTGGAGGAGCAGGAGGTAATGGTTACGGTTGAGCAGGGGGTGGAGGCAAAATGGTGGGAAGAGAGTTGTATTGGGCCTCCACCCCTGCTGAGGTGCATTCCACTGAGGCTGTGGCTGGACATGTGAGTGAAATGAATGAGCAGTAGGTTGAGTATGGTATTGAGATGGATAAGACCACGGAGGAGGTGAGGACCAGGAAGGATGAGCAGGGGGACCCCAAGGAGGTATTTGAGCGGATTGGTTGGGGATATAATAAGCTTGGGATGTCCCTTGCATCCCATGCTGGTAAGGTCTGGGTCCATGCGGCCTCCTTTGGTTGAGGAAGTAGAGAGGTTTAGTGGTTGCCCCAGTCCCCTGGTACATGGCTTTAAATCCGGGCAAGGTTGGGCACTGGTTTGTGGGGTGGTCTTCCTCACAAATGAAACATACCTCTACTGAGTGCAATGGACACTCGTTCTTAGGATGCTTCCTTGTACATCTGGGACAGAAAATGGCCAAATCCCTCTCAACTTCCTCTTTCTTTTGTTGGATTCAGAAAGTATCAAGTTGCATGGCAATGGTCTGTCTCATCTCACTTTTGAGGTCTTCCATCTAATTAGCAAACTCATGCTTGGAGAAGGTTGTACTAGCTAAAAGTGGATTCCCCCTACCTCTTTTCCGGGCTGCCCTAGAATGGTTCCTAAACATAG
This sequence comes from Pinus taeda, assembly GCA_000404065.3. Lineage (NCBI taxonomy): Eukaryota > Viridiplantae > Streptophyta > Pinopsida > Pinales > Pinaceae > Pinus > Pinus taeda. The sequence continues at coordinate 59,454 of APFE030254820.1, forward strand.
TATTTATGTCCTCATAAGGTAGTTGGTAGATGTCTCCTCCAGCTAGAAAATGAAGGGTATCTAGCAGGCCTTCAGGGACTCCTCGGAGCAGAACCAGCTTCAGAGATTCAGGGTCAAGCGTGCACCTGACCCGTTTATAACTAAGTTGGAACCTTTCCTCGTAGTCTTCTAAAGACTCATCATTTCCCATGGTCATCCGAAAGATCTCTCCCTTTGTTTCTTTTGACCTACAATAGTCTCGGTATTTGTTGTTAAAGGCTTGCTGCATCTGAGCCCAAGTGGTGATACTATTTCCAGGTAACCCCATGAACCAGTTTAGTGCTACATCCTTGAGGGTAGAAGGAAAGAGTTTCAACTTTTGCTCATCCTCGACATAGTCATAAGTTCGACAAAGGACAACAAACTCAAATAGGAAGGGATTAGGGTCTTCAGTGGTCAATCCATGGAAGTAAGGTAAGGCCGAGGGACTTATGTTTTTCATTTTCATGTCCCCATCGGTCTCTCGGATGGGAAAGGCACCTTCTATTCTCTCCTCATCTCCTATACCGTTTCTGTGTTCAGCCATGGTCTCAAGAGGGATGTTCTCTTGCTCTTCTTCTGTTATAGGATCTTCGTATCTCTCTGGAGGTTCACCTATAGGTTCTTCTAGATCACGACCACCAAAGAAGAGAGAAGGGTGACTCAGTGATGTAGTGGGGGTGTTGGGTAAGAATTTTCCGGTATTGTGTCTATTCCTACGAGGCATGAAATGAAAGTTTTTTTTTTTTTTTTTTTTTTTATTATTTATTTTATTTTATTTTTATTTTATTTTTTATTTTTTGTACCTGCAAAAATGAAAGAGATTGAATTGCAACTAACTAAAATCTATCTTACTGAAACGAAAATGCGGAATTGAAATGAAAGTAGGAAAGAACTAATCTATTTTGCTGAAATGAAATTGCGGGAATGAAATTCTAGGCTATGCTTGCAAAATTGAAATTGCGAAATTGAAATGCTAATCTATGCTTGCAGAATTGAAATGCTAATCTACACTTGCAGAATTGAAATGCTAGTCTAGGAAAGCAGGAAATGTCTAGTCTACTTTTACGGAAATGAAATTGCAGAATGGAAATGAAATAAACTACTTAGCAGAAGGTTGTAGTAGAAAAATAGAAGAAAAGCAGCAATCACAAATACTCTGACGCTTCCCCGGTAATGATGCCAAAAAGAATTGCGGGCTCCAGTATTGCAGCAATAATGTTGCAACTCCTAGGACTCCCTTCTTTAATTTTATCAACCCGGTAGGACTCCCTAAAGGGTCTCTAGCATCCTTCCAGAGAGTTTGGCTATCAAGAAACCGCTTTCATGAGCTTCTACAGGAAGTCTGCAGGGGTTCTACAAGATGTTCTGGAATTTATACAAGATGTTCTGTAATTTTCTACAGGATGTTCAGAGAGGGGATTTTGGAGGATTGATGGAGGAATAAAGGTGAAGGAGTGGGTATGGAGGTGAGATAAGGGTGTGAGGAGGTCCAGGACTTGGTGGATGGAGCTGAGGAGTGGCGAGGATGGTTGGATTTGTTCAAGGAGGAGTAGAGCAATGCTGCACAAAAATATGGGAATTTAGGGCAAAGCGAGCGAATATGGAAAATGTATGGCAAGAATCCAGGTTGGAGGATGGAGTAGGTGGGATTGATGGCATATGGGTAGGTAAAGAAGTGTTACAGGTGCTCTGCAAGTTATTTTTCAAATTGAACAATCAAAGACTTGGAAAATCAAGGACCTAATTACTTTGACCTAATCTGACCTAGATAACAGCAAAGAAAATGAACAACAGCCTATTTGCAAAAAAATCATGTGAAGTAACTATGCAACTAAGAAATCATGAACCTAAGCATGCAACCACAACTGATATCAACTTCGGCAAATGAGAATCTAACACTAATAATTGCATGGTGAAGCAAAGACAGTGTTTTTGGTGGCAGCAAGGTCACCTTGGTCCCAACTCATGATCCCAATGAGGGAGAGGTGAGATCCGAGGTGCTTGATAGCATTTTTCTGAAGATACTCCCTGTTATTAACCTATCAAATAAATCTGAACATGAAAAGCCTTCTTAATCATCAACCATGAGCTATGTAACTAAGCAAGATTCTAATCTACTTAACAACAATTATTTTGCAAAGACATAAAAAGAAAATAACAATACACAAAGGAAGCCTTGGCACTTAGGTTGGGCCCAACCCCAAGAGCTATAGGCTCCTAAGAAAAACTCAAAACTGATGCCAAAGAAATCTGCCTTCCATTACTCAAGAATAACCATGTCACAAAAAAGTTATACAACAACAACTACAAAAATGCGCTGAGAAAATACCAGCACTCTAGTGCAAAAAACAACAGTCCAAAAAGTAACCTATGAAGGCTAGAAGCCTTCCTATTTATGCACTACGAGGGTCCCCAACAACCCTCCTTAACTCAAGGGGCTCGGCTGCTCAAACTGCCAGTGATTAGCCACTTTACACAAGACTGCTCGGCCGCTCTTGGGAATCCTTTTTGGTGGCCTACTAAACTCTGAGCTGAGGGTGTAGATTTCGAGGAAGGGGCCATTTAATGCAGGGAACACTCTTCCTACGAATCCTCACCCTTGTTCCTTCATGCTTAGCTATCATCTGGTTCATAATTGCTTGGCCTTGGGCCAAAATTCGTCCAAAAATCTGCACTAACAATGTGTTAGCCTCCTTGGTCAAGTGACTATCCTCATTCGTTCAACTAACATAAATATACTCAAAAAACATGCATAAACTATGAAAAATGGTGGATTGACGAAGAACAACTAGGCAAAATGAGCCCAATAAGTTACCCAATTCTGGGGCTCATCAGATCGCATAGGTCAAGAGAAAAGGAGGAGTATGAGAATTAGAACTATCTCCGATCAAAACAACATCAATAACATCTACTTTATCTGACGATGGCCTACCTGTTTCTTTAGCCGCCTTGGATAATACAACATTTGGAAGAGGAGAAGAAGCTACTGCATTTAACTCTTTGAGCAACAATTTCTGTTGATGTTTGAGCTTACTAAGCTTGAATAAAGAAATATTCTCTCTAGTCTTCTTCATGTCTTCAATAATGTTGTAATCCATAGAGCCAGAGACTACCAATGTCTTGGATGATGAGGGTGGATTGGAAGATGATGGCTGATTTTGAGTTGGAAACATCGGAGATTTCTTCATGGGAGCCTTATCTTTGGTAGCATGGCTTGCATTTTTCTTCTTTTGAGTTGATTGAACAGGATCTGCAGCGATTTTACTTCTAGTATTGATTGGGAGAGCTTCCTGTTCATTTTCAGTATCAAAATTAGGCAAAATGAAGTCCCACATATTGTGACATTCAACTATCTCATCTTCTTTAGTTTCCTCCGATGACAAGGTTGTGTCTTCATCCTCATCATTATCTGGATCTGACTCTGCATTAGATATGGCATTAGATGGTTTTGATTCAGCGCTTTTGAAGTTCCTAAATGGTTTTTTAGTGGAGGTTTCAGCTACATGTTTCTTTATCTCTACCATTTCATTGGACATAGTCTTCAAATTTTTTTGTAAACTCTCCATATCGTATGGATCTTTAGCTGTTTTTTTTTTTCGAATCATCTTTAAAAGTAACTTTTTTGGACTTTCTTTCCTCAAGAGTAGTTTTCTTTTCTAATGCGATAATACATTTTCAATGGCGATTGCTTCTTTCATATTCTCTGCTAAGGTGGGCTTTGTAGCTCTATCAACGAAGATGGCTATATTTGAAGGTAAAATAGAAATATACCATTTGCTTCGAACCTCTTCACTGGGTTTAGAAGTAGCAGGGATTTTATTTAAGAGCTTATTAAATCGCGAGTTGAAATCTTTAATGGGTTCTTTTGATTCAGTTTTAAGATTGGAGGGATCATTGATTAATGTCGCTGTGGACCTATCATCTCTGAACTTAGTCAAAAAATGCTCTTGGGAAGCATTCCAACTATTAATGGATCCTGGTGGTAATGAAAAATACCATGATCTAGCTGCTTCGTGTAAGGTGTATGGGAAAAGCCTCACAACAACATATTCTTTTGTCACTCCATTTAGGTTTATTGACATCATAAAATTGTTTATGTGTTCTTCTGCTAGTATGCCGATATTCGGATTAAACTTTGGCAACCACTTTTCAAGATGAGTTGGTAATTGACTTAAGGGTGCAGGCATTGCAACTGCCCCTGGATTTGTTCATGGCCTCGGTTGTGGTTGATTATGTGCCATTGTCACACTAACAATGGAGGAAGATGAGGAAGTTATTACAAATGATTGGGTAGGGGATGCCGGAGTACCTGTACCTTGTTGAATTATGATATGAAGTTGGGGAGTGGATGGTTGACTTTGCAATGGATTTGATGAAATGGATGATGATGATGAAAGAGTCTCACTGTTATACTCTAAAGGTGACTTCCTAGCTCTTTTCCGACTAGGCAGAGGAAATTATGTTGGTTCAATACCAAGCTTTTCGCTCTATAATCTTGTAAGAGGCTGAGAAGGAATGTATTGCGAAGTCACACTGCCTTGGGATAACTCAGACTACTCTTTATATATTGAAAAACCTTGAAGTTTATGAATTAAAGATTGAACTTCAGGGGGTTAAAGGGAAGACTTGTCCGATATGTTCAAGTTTTTGGCAGTGGGTGTTATCTCTTCAACTTCTTGCTTGAAAATTGGAGATTTAGAATGTGAGGGAGAATTTTGAGGAGATGGTGAGGGATATTTACTCTCAGAATGGGCTATGGATTTGGATTTGCTCACCATTCCCAGTTCAAGCCCTCCTAGCACCAAAAATGTTGATGCCTCTAAAATCGCTGAATCAACATCGGGGAAAACCACCTGGTTCGAACCTTAGTGCAACTCCTTTTCCATTTGGTGTGGTGGCTCTGACTGGATATAATGGGACTAGTTTCCCAGTGATGTATGAGTTGATGGGTGATTGTTTTGTAGTGGGTAACAAAGGTGATAAGTGTTTCATTCTACAAAGCAAAAATATACAAACAAAACTAATCTAACCCGAGTATTTTATTAACAACACGATTTTTGATTATTTCTATTAAATAAATAATCATATAGATGGTTTATTGGTAAAACAGAAAGATGCATTCATATAATTATTACTTTGTTTAAAAAGTTAAAAAAATAATTATAAAAACATTATTGCATTCATCATAATATATATCACTGCCATATATATCCAAATGATAACAATTCTAAAACTTTCAGAAATGATATGCTAAAGAATTGTTTGAAAAACATATATATATCAAAATAGGAAGTTTTAAGAAATGTTCATTCACATAGAGAAATAAGAAAAAACAGTGATAAGAGTACCGTATGCATTTGAATTCTCCCAATGTAAACAACACTCAGATTCTGCTTTCATATTTGAGAAAACCTTCAAAAGATGCAAAAGTGCAAGTCTCGCAAAAGCTTCTTTAACAAAAATGCAAAACTTTGGTCCAACTTTTGATAAAAAAATATTAGAAGTACAGAAGTGCAACTCCCAAGTCAAATTTAATACAAATTGAGGACCCTTTCTAAATACATGAAAGGGTCTTAAATAACAAAAATGAAAACTTACTATCAATAAAAATCGCTATGTGTTGTTCTAACTGTAGACATGAAAATCTGGGATTCATTATAAAAATAGCAGTGCAGTCCCGATTGAATGAATTCACTGAATCAACTTTTTTTCTTGTGATTGTAACTGACAGATTGCAAGCATTGGCTATATTTCTGGAGGTTGACTCATCCTAGAGTGTAGCTGGGCTATGTAGGTGGCATCAGAGAGTTCGGGGATCATGCAGTTGACCACGTCGGAAAGGCATTTCATGGCCATCTGCTGGCTATGTGGCTTGAATAGTAAAACCCAAAATGTTTCCCATGTCAAGTTTTGGACTTCTCCAATCTATTTTTCTTTGTTCACTAGCTCCTGTTTCCAATGATGTTCCAATGCCTTTGCTTTTGGGAGTTTACCTGGAGAGCGATTGGAGATCAAATTAGACATATGTAAACTGTTATTTACTAATTTGATCAAAACATTCATTGCAGCTCTGCATCTAGAGGTTGCTCTTTTGGCTTTCATTAGCTGAGACTCCCATTCCGAAAGCAGGATTTCCTTGTGCGATTCTTGTATTTTTGGCAAGTTGGCAGCCATTCCTTCTGTGGAATCTTGCCAAGACAGAAAATTTGTTAACCTTTCATCTATCTTTTCCAATTCCAATATGGCATCCACTGCCTTTTCAATCAGTGATGCAGAGATATCTCACAATGGGTTGGCCAATGATATGTTGTGGCAAAGAATGTTCAACTGTTGGGACAAGGCTTTGGTTATCTCCAGGGCTTCTTTTTTGAATTCACTTACCTGTGGATAACCCCTGTACCTTTCTATTTGTTCTTGCATTTGTGCAATTTGATCCTCCTTTGCCTTCTTTTCTTGCTCACTTATCATCTGAAGCTTGCTTAATTCTTGAGACAACTCCTGTTGTTTATGGAGAGTCTAATCCTCAATCCTCTGTTTCTTCAGTTTCAACTACTCTCTTAGTTGCTCATTTTTCTATCTCTACTCTGCTAGCTGTTGTTTGAGCTGACAAATCCTTTGTTGTCCTTCTACCGATTTCACCTCAAGTTGAGTGATCCTATGATCCTTTTGTATGATCAGCTGGATGACCTTTGAGGCTTTGTCCATTATCACTGCTGTGTAAGCTCCTGCATACTGAGACAACTTTGTTAAATCCTCAGAGGGATTGACTTCTGCTTTCCATACCACATTCATCATTTCTGCCTGAGGAGTTAGAAGAGGACTTTGATCAATTTTCCTCTTTTTCCTGTCTTTTAACTACAACCCTATGCTTCATACTGTAGAATACATCTAAGGTTGGTATTTCTTCTGTTCTTAGTACAATCTCCTCTGTAGGATTTTCGGGGATGATTTCTATGTCTTGATGAATTCTGGGTAGTCTACTTGTCCCTTCAATTGGAACAATAATAACATCTGGCTTTTGTACTATAGGCAATTTTGGTGTAGTGATCTCTTGGGATTTATTCTGGTTTTTTATGATTAGGTCAAACTGCTCATGCTCCTTGAGTAAAGTAGGATCAATATTGATATTTGTATCAAGGGTCTCACTAGTTCCTTCCTTTATCTACTCCCTTTTTGGGGTATTTTCCTTTTCAGGAGTCTTTTCCATGATTTTTCCTTCACAGTGGCCTTCTAGGTGCATTACAGAGGTAGTATTTAACAAGTCCAGAGGTAGTGTTTCCAATCTCTGTGTCCCGAACTTCAAAAATTCCTCTAATCCCTCTGCTCCCAATTTGATTTTTTCCAGTTGTTTCACTTGGGAAAATAGCTCGGCTGAAGTGAACAAATCATCATAATTATCCTTCTCATGTTCAAACGTGGCAATTTTGACATGAGAAGTGAAATTGTAGGCAACAGATTTTGGATCATATTGCCTCTTTGGGATGACTGCTAACTTTAACATTTTATTTTTCTCAACTTCCTTCTCTGCATGTTTGAAGTCATGTAGCGTTAAAGTGCCACATCAGAGGGGGAAAGAAGGCCACATTTTTTTTTTGGACTCCTTTAGGTTCCTTGACATCCCTTCTACTGTTATCTGATATGCTATTTCTTTGGCAAATAACTTATTAGGGATGTATAAGGGAAGGACATGTGGATCAATAGTGCTGCCAAACATTCTGATGTAGGTGAAATTATCTTCACCAAACCAACTACCAATTGATGTTAAGTCAATAATGGCTTCTTCAGACAACCTAGGAGCAGGTCTATTGAATATAGCATAATGAATAGGCAGGATGAAACCATGACAGATTCTATAAATATGGTTTTTATAATGGGCTTTGCACAATTCCTTATGATAGATATGAATGGGGTTCGGGTCCCATGGAATCCATTTCCAACTTAAAATGGCGTAATCAGAATTGAAACAGACAGTGTCCAAAATGTAGGCACTCATATAAAACGGGGGTATTACTCGGGTAGTCACAAACATGTTTTTCCTATAATCTAGTATTTGGTTGGCCATTTTATTAGACAAAATGGTCACCCAATCCATGATATATGAGTTAACTAGAGCCTCCATTAAAGGTACCATCTCTATAGAAAACCTAGTTGAATCTTCGACTCCAAAAAGTGTCTGCATATCATAGCACCAGCATAATAGTAAGGAGATGCCAATGAGTCTACGGAGTACATACCCGATGATTCATGCTTGCGTTTGTTTGGAAAATTCCTCCACTGTCTGATAGGGTCTGACTCCACGACATTCTCCTTAGCGAAGGATTCCAAAAATGCTTTGTTGTAGTGCTTCTGTGGTTCAGGCAAATGGTACATCCTTTTGATATCTTTCGCTCTGAACGACTCGAACATCCTTCCATCTTCCGTAAAGAATGTTCTATCTTTTACATTGATACTTTCAATCACCCATCTGACCAGTCATTATAGGGTAATACTTTGGCATGGGCTGCTATTCTGTGAAGATAAGAGCTGGCCAACTCCTTAAGAGTACTCTCTGATTTGTGAGTGGAATCTTCTATCCCCAATTCTTCTTCAATCACTTCTGGATCCTTGGCTTCCAGTAAATTGTATATACTTTCCCATGAAGCCTTGCCTAGGCCGAGGCAGGTAGTATCAACTATCAAGACCTTTTTAACTCATTCCTCTTTGGCTATGATAGGGGCCTTTGATTTCTTCGTCATTTTCGCTGGATTCATCGATTCAGACTTGCTCTACAAAGAGAAACAGAAAACTATAACAAATAAAAAATCTGTTCAAAGCCGATGCAAAATATATAAGATTAATGGTAATTTAAGCGTGATAAGCAATACGAAATCTAATATTACCATGGATGAAATCCTCGAAGGATTCAATCATAACTTCTCTATTAATGATTTCCATAACTGCCAATCGTGATACTTAAATGCAATTATGATATGTTGCATCACTCATAACAGTTCTTTAAAGTGGATCTCGTGACTTTCCCGATCAGCGATTAGCGAAAATTGCATATCGCAGATTGGGGAGAACAAACGTTATGTTTTAGCTTTTTACTTATATAGCTCCCATTGCCATAAATAATGAATTGTCATAAGGAGGCGGGGTAATATTTCAGAAATGAATAAATCATTTGTTTTTCCTTTATTATTGATTTAAGTTTCAGACCGGCAAGCATTGTTTTAACAATCATATTTCACTTTTTATTGAAAAGTGCACTTTTCCAATAATGAAATCGCATCGACGGATTCCAAATGGCATTCGTTATGTGTTTCATGTTTTTAGCAGTGGCCAATTGCGATCGGATTATTGCATCGGGAGGTTTACATGGACCATTGGGATGTTTCCTTGCATGGAAAATTTTAGGGGCGAATGTTCGCACTTTGGCGAAATTAAGGGGTTTTAAATTTTTAATGGTCGAATATTTTGTATCATAGTACATTTTTACAAATCACCTCAATAGGCCACCTTATTTTAAGGGAGAGGGTAAAAAAGGTAAATTTAGCCCTTGAAATTAGGAGTTACAACATTCCATTCGCCCTAATTTTCAAGAATAGGTTTTATTTAAGTGAATCCTATGGGCCAAATACCATATTTATAAAAGAGGTATGGTAAATTAATAAAAATATAAATAAATGAGAGGTATGGTAATAAAATAAAACATTTTTTATATTTACTCCATAAGTCACCTTATATACATGCAAGGGTGTAAACAAATAAAAATATAAGTAAAGTGGAGGTATGGTAAATAAATAAAACGTCTTTTTATACTTACTCAAAAGGTATGGTAAATAAATAAAAATATAAATAAACTAGACGTATGGTAAATAAATAAAACCTTTTTTTTATCTTTAGTCCATAACCCTAGTTCTATTTATGAAGGCTCAAAAAATAAGTTTTATTTAAGTGAATCCTATGGTCCAAATACCATATTTGTAAAAGAGGTATGGTAAATTAATAAAAATATAAATAAACGAGAGGTATGGTAAACAAATAAAATAATTTTTTTATATTTACTCCATAAGTCACCTTATATTTACGAACACTCAAAAAATGTGTTATATTTAGGTGAAACCTATGGGCAAAATACTATGGGAAAAATACCATGGGCTAGATTATTATTAATACCATGCAAAAAAACATTATTAACCCTAATATTAGTATTAATAAAAATAAAAATGGCACATGGTATTGACCCATGCTATTCACCAAAATGGCACATGGTATTAACCCATGGTATTCACCTGGAATGTAGCCTATTTAAATGGGGGAATTAAACCTGCATAGATCCATCTTTACTCTGGTTACTTTGGATTTACTCGTGATATGCAAACTAGTATAGAGTGAAAAATTATTTGATCCCTCTCGGGGCTTGTTAGATAAAGAGTAAAAATGGATGTTGTAATTTAATGTATGTTAAACATTTTCGCTTGGTTAAAATAAAAAATAAAATAAAAATCAACTATTAATTTTATTAATTTTTATAGATTACTAATAGTAATTTTTAAGCTCGAGGTTTATGATAACCCATGGTAATACCATGGTATTCATGTGAGCATAGACTATTTAAAGGGGAAACTCTATCATCTTAGATCCATCTTAATTCTGGGTCTACCAAGTTCTCAGAGGGATAAATAGATTTCATCCCCCTAAGAGTGGTAGATGTGGAGTTAATATGGATATAGGTTGTTTTTTATGATAATGAAGATATTAAATAGACTTAGGAAATTATATTGTAAAAACATCTTAAGGTTAATGGTTAAAGCATAGACATTTATATTTGTATACTTCTGTTTTAAAGTGAAACAAATCTAGGGCTAAAAGGAATGGATTGATTGCACTAGTCATCCTTTTGTAATTTGGGTAATTTTTCTAGCTCCAAACAGGAACATATTTGTGTATTGGCATGGTGGTTATGAGGTCCCTAGAAGTGATGAATTTGAACTTTTCTTGGTTTTATATATAGTATTAGGTTTTTTCTCATGCTTGCTGTGAATGACATGGGTGAATTTTATCCTACACCCACTAGGTTATCGATATGTAATTTTGGTAATTTTGATTTCAAAATATATTTTAAAGAAATGCAATGATTTCATTTGTGTGTTCAATAAACACAATATTCTAATGGAATTCTGCATTTGTGGTTTACCTATACAGATTCCATGGAGAAGTATTAGTGGTGTGACATTAATTGTCCTCAAGCAGCGGCTCTAGTTTTACTCTTTTCTGGAAGCAAATACTTTCTTCCAACATTTTTGAGTTCCATGAAAAATTTGAAAGTCCTAATAGTATTCAATTATGGGTTCAAGAGAGACATAGTATTCAATTATGGGTTAAAGAGATCCACACTGAATGATCTATCGGCCTTATCTTCACTTAGTTTAAGACTATTCACTTGGAGAGGCTGCATGTGCCCCCACTTCAAGAGCATAGTAAAGTCATGTAGAACTTAGAGAAGCTATCTTTAAGCTTTTAGTGAAGATTGGAAAAATGTTTGGGTTCAATAACACCCAGTCGAGCATTAAGCTTCCACTAATGCTAGATTTTAACCTGGAGCACTTTTCTGATTTGGAGGAGATGCCACCTCGTATTTGTGACACATCTTCAGTTGTGAATTGGACTATTACTAACTGTCATTTCCTTCGAAAGTTACCTAATGACTTGGGGAACCTCAACTCTTTAAGAATGTTACGCAAGGAAAGAAAGTACATTATGCTAAGTTCTCTTATGCTTTTCAAGTTTTTCTTGGATATCTACAACGTTTCAGGTAGGAAAGTATATTTTGTTAATGAAAATTTGTCTTGATAGAAAGGTCCAATTTCAAATTCTAATGCTTTAAAAAAACATTGTATAACTGTAATGTTTCTAAAAGGAAAGCATATTTTTTCAATTTAAGTATCATGATCCAATATTCAAACTCATTTTTCAGTAACCCATTAGGATTTGTAGCTTTCAATAAATCCATGTCTTTTGATAAGATCCTCTTCCAAATTGGAACGCAGTTTCCTTTTGGCAATAACCACATACAATGTCTTGATTTTGTTATTGAGAAACTAGAGGTTGTGAAACAAGCCTGTGCCATACAAGGACTTGATTCATTGATTATGTATCAATTATGGCTCTTGATGTAACAACGTCTTGATTTTGTTGCTTGAAAATAGAGGTTATGCTTTACTATTTCACATAATTTCTTTCAATCTTTCCATAAGTATTGATTTGTAATCTCAGTCACTGAGGGATGACAGTAATGACAAAGGTGATATTCCATGGTTTGAAGTTCTCCTCTTACTAAATATTTAAATATATCACCAAAATTTAACTGTTAGTTAAAGGAATTGTATTTGATTTGTAAACAATTCATTGCTTGATTTATAGATTTTGATTTTTTCCCTTTTTGATTTTTTTCTCAGATTTGGTATGAGATATCTTCCAAGATTTGGGTTCCCTAGTTTCCCCACCATAGCTACGAGGTTCAGATGCTATCATTAAATATTCTCGGAACGTTACAACTTTTCCAGTAAGTGTGCTTTGAAACATTGTTGTTGCTTTTCCATGGTGTTAATGCAAATAAGCACTGGAACTAGTGCCATTATTTAGATTAAGTGCTGAAATCTAGGTGGTCTTGTAATGATGGAGTGATTGTTTTCTAGCTACTAAGGCCATATGAATTTTTATCTCTTATGTTGTCCTGAGATATTCAAATTTAGAATAAGAATTGAGGTCTCGTTTCCACTGTAGATTGCAGTCAGTTTCTTAAACATAATATATAGTAGATTATCTTTTACTAATCAACTGTGGATGTGATCCCTCGCAAGAAAGGAAATTCAAAGTGAATTTGATTTCACATTGATTTGTCAAAACATCCACATAGGAAAGGAGATTCAAAGTGACACTGATTTCACACTGATTTGTCAAAATGGAGGCAAGGGAAAAGGAAACTTTGTATTCAACAATGCTCTTAATTTCATATGTACATGCACAGACATATTAGTAGAAAATATTGAAGGGTTGCCTAAGTAATATTTTCCATTCCACTACATTCTTTACAACTTGTAAATAAATAACTCGGAACAATTCATTACACTACTTGTTATTCTTTATTAATTAGTGGTTAAGATTTTGATATTGAATTGGCTAAGATTTTTCTTCCTTCTGTGAAATTGTGTGTTTTATAATGCTTCTTTTCCATTTACTATGTATAGCATATAAAGTGTGTCTAATGGAGTAGGAAGATTGGAAAGTCTTGTGATCCTTGAACTATGTTACAAGGCAGAAACGTAACGGGGCAGGGTAGGTGCATCCCCACAAAGGGGTCACAAATACCAAAGTTGGTATTGGCTAGTGCCTTGAGCTAGAAAATTTCCTTTACCCTTGTATTAACAGTGAATCTGGAGAGAATTCTAATATTATCTTTATAAGATTTATATCAGTTAAGAATGATGAATAAAATTCATGAGGCATGAGCTAGGATGTCCTTGCAAGGTGGTTGTTGATTATTGGAAGCTATGATGGCCATTATGTCAGGCCAGGTGGTCGCACTCCCTTGATCGTGAGCATGATTGTGATCAATATGGAAGACTTCATAGTCTAGATTGATTGTTTAGTAGTGATAGTTAGTGGGCTCATTCACAAAAGCTTCTATTTCACTAATCTTTTTTATAGAGTTGTTAGATTCAATTTCCAAAGGTTTTAATTACACTATAGAGTTGAGTTCTGAGAGAGTTGTGATTCACAGTGTTAAGTATAGCAGATATGACACTTGGACGATGACAAGCATAGTAGAGGTATCAGACTCTATTATAAGCTTACCTGCATATTATAAGGGACTTGGTTGGATTTTTTATAATTTTATAAACAAGTTCCATGTCATGGAAATGTGAAAAAAAATATTGATATTTCCACCATGTGGCTCTTGTCATATATGGTTTTATACTTTTTCAAAAAATTCTCTAAGAGTTCACAATGCTAAGATTCACTAGGACTTTACAAATTTTTATTATTTAGTGAAAGACTTGCCAAGATCTTACAAGATTTTATAATTGAGTAAAATATTCGACATGCCTGGTGAGAGATTCACCAAAAAATTATATATACATATTATATTATTGATAAAATCGCCTTCCATGTTTCCTATATACCATGGAGATTCACCCATTTATTATACATATAAATTTAGGGGGGGTTAAAATTTTCCTTGTTTCCTTGATAACTTGCGATTTGCGCTTTCCGATAGCGTTATCGCATCAACGATTGCCAATGGAAGCCTTAAGTCTATCCTTTAATCAAAGGGTGCGAAATATTCTTTTATATTTGCTTGATGAGAATGTCTTGTTTAATATTTACATTGGATCGGACCTTTTCATAAAGATTTTCATGTTTTTCATGGATAAATCAAAGTTTGCAATTGTTATTGAATTATTGATTTTATCTAATTCCTAAAAAGGGGACCCATTTCTTATTAAAGTTTTGGATGAAAATTTTGAAACGGGGAGGGTTGTTGTATAGCACAACAGAGTCTCAATCACTTATTTCTTTATCATCACTACTTGCAAAGGACAATCAATCTAAAAAGAAGGAGAACTACTGGAGGAGATTCGAATTGGAAACTCTCCTAGATGCTATGGGCTTCTAAGGTTTTTGGGTTTTCCTACACCTATTTCGTACAATATATCTTAGAGATACATTCTACAACTATGTTAGTGTTCGAAATCATTCTAGGTATGAAGTTAAAAATGGTGGTCAATTTTGGCAGTTTTTAGGTTATATTTGGTCATTCTGAGCTAAGGATTTAATTGAAAAGAGATAGAGAGTTTGTTGTAGATATGAGGAATTCCACTTCCCCTTATTTCTTTCCAGGAAAGATGAGATCCTTGGAGCATTCACAAGGGCATCTACAACAAAATGTTAAATGAATCATTTTTAAATGGTTGTCAAAACACAACGTTGAACCATTAGGGAATGATTGCTTTTATTGGCATTGAAAATGAAAATTATTTCTGGATTATATCTTCATGGAGAATTTTAGAGAATAATAGGCTATATTGAATGTAATGCAACTTGTTGACAAAATAATAATTTCAAGAATTGATATTTGACACAACCAGAGGACAAAAACTTGGAGTTGGAAAAAAGAGCAAAGTCATAGAGATACCTAACCTAAGAAATGGAGCAATTTGTTGTACATGCAAAGTTGGTTCCGTAAAACTCTCACAACCAATGAATGAATACATGCCTAATAATGATTCTATTATTGAATTGCATTTGTTTGGAAAAGTGCACTAACAAAAGATTGCAAAAATTAAAGCATGTTTTAATCATTTCATTTTCAAAGGGATTGATAGTGCCAAATATCAATGGTGCCCAATTCAAATTTTGTTTATTTTGTATTCCACAATTTCATTTTGTTTACCAAGGATGTTATTGACACATCTAGTTGTGGATTCATTATTCCACAAAAAAATTGAATGTGTTTAGGATATGTGCTCCATTTCATAGCGCATTTGAACTTGAACATTTTATGGATTTTAAGATTATAGAGCAAGGAGGATAAGTTGCTGGTTGTTAAAATGCGTCTTACTGAAAAATACTTCACTACTGCAGAAAATTGAAGGGAGCAGTGCTCACATTTCTTTGGTTCCATTCTTAGGAAATTGCACCAACAAAATTTTCAATGGTTCTATTGCAATGAGGAAGAATAAAGCATGTTTGGCCCTTGCAATCACTATTGCGGATCATAGGAGCATGAAGATCTCAAGAGTATTGCTACAGATGGAAAAGTGTTAGAAGAAAAATTTTATTATGAGGGTTATAATTTGTCAAGTCATGATTGGAGTCTCCAATGGTACAACATATGGTTAATATATCATTCCAGGTTAAAACCCTATTGCTATTAAGGGGAAGGCATCAATATCTATTACAAATGGAAACATGCAATTCCTATTTGAAAATCAACTCCACAATAAAATGATACAAAATTAAAAGGAATGCAATCATTAGTCAAGATGATTTCCACAAGAATGTAATCAACACCTAAAAACTAATATGAGATGACAAAGATTGTGACAGAACATTCCAAGATTGAGAATTAACAATGAAATATTCAACTCAACATTTGAGGGGTTGTTATTTTTTTTCTTGGTATAATATCAACACATAATTGAACATTTGTTGCATAAATAAGGATCGAAGGCACAAACTTCACAAGTCAAAGAAATCTAGAAGAATACAATTGACATTTTAATTTTTTTCTAGATTTAAAGGCAACATACTTGCAATCAAATTTATATATGGTAGTTAAGTCCAAATATTAAGAAAGAGGTGGCTCAGGATAGGTTGACAACTTTCGTTTTCTAGATTCAAAGGACATTTGACTCAATCAACTTGATAACAGGTGGCAAAGCACTTCCAGGATAAGAGAACAAGAATATAGTTGGATTTTTTTTCTTAAGGAGAAATATCAGTGGATCAAAGCCTAATCTTAGATTTAAAGGGATCAACTCCAATAAATTTAGATTCCAAATCGGATAATTCGAGACACTTTGCAACTATTTTCAAGAATTAATTTTATTTAGAGTTTATTAGTTGATGTTGATTCCTAGAAGATAATGAAAGCTCAAGCCGTGTATTTTCTTTATAAATTGTTTATTCTAAATGGGCAAGATAATTATCATATTAGGAACAACTTCCACCACTTCAGTTTTAAATGGTAGAATATCAACATACAAAGGATTATTTCCATATTTGGAGGTAGGATACTTGCTATCAATTTTAATTTTCTTGCAAAAAAGTCAAATATTGTTTTTATTTTTGGATGTTGTTAGAGTTTAATCCCTGAAAGTTTGTAACTACTTCAATATTTCAATTTTCCAATATATTATTTCATTTGTAATGTAAAAGGGTTGGATTTTGAGTCCATAAAGACGCTCATATTTTTTTAAAGTTGTAACTTCAAAATTTAATCAAGGGCTTCTAGGTCCAATTGATAACATAATTTGTTTCATATGTAGGTCCTTTCTTGTGATTACATGTATTTTTTTTCTTGTATATAACACTAGGCAAGGCTAGGTTGAGTCTCAACCTCCCTGAAAGCCCACTGCAAAGTTATGCTCATTAATGAGTAGATCAAGGTGACATTATGTCATGCAGATCCTTATGCATCAATAGATTGTTGCTTCTATATCAATTATTAGATGTATTGTTGTTAGCTATAAATATTCTTCTATACACTTTTGTTGTAGCGGCTACAACCGCCCTCCAAAAATTTGCCTTAACCTATTTTGGAGCCTCCTTACCAACCTTCACAACAACTTGCCTTGCTTCGTCACGTCCTTAAGCTTCAGTGCCTTTCTTGCTCAAAGGTAGCTTGTCGATCACAGTTTGATCTTTTCCCTTCACAAGTTGCTCACCCCAACTTGGTCCAGCTGCAGGCTGAGCAACTTCCCAGTGAAATTTGTGCATTTCTGGAGGGAAACCAACCATTCCCTCTAGGAATTACACAATTCCCTTTGACAGCCTGCTGGGCTCCAAGATTGTGCAATCTTGCCAGCCAACCCTCCCAGTAGGAATTGCGTAAATTTTCCCATCAACAGGCAGTTCAGCCTAGGATTTGCACAAATTTGGGCAACAGTTAGCTGTTGGGCCTAGAAATTACGCAATCCCCTTGGGAAGTTAGCCCAACTTACTGTCAAAAATGTGCATTTTTCTCCAGCAGTCGAGAAGTCGCTTGCATGTGCAACTGAGTTGACCGGTTCCCTTCATGATCGAGCAAAACAGAGTTGCATGCATAGGTTGATTCTCCCAAGGTAGCATGCAAAGGCATCCCTTGTTCCAGGGATCTATGTTTAGCATTTGGAGGTTACATGCAAAGAGTAATTTAGAAACCTCCTTCCAAGTGTCGCTTCCCCTAGATTTGTGCATCATAACCTCGATGTTATCAAAACTTATCAACCAGACATTGCAGAGCTCATTCGTCACATCAACCTCATAGCTCTGACATCCCACATCACATCTAGGAGCAGTTGGCACTTTTAGCTCAACTGTTTTGGGGTAAGCTTGCTTCCCATGCCTTGTGATGCATTTCTGTTGCTTTTTGGGTTTTCGCTTGTATGAGAACTATTTGCTTGATTTCTTTGAATGCCTGCTGTCATTTACATATATTCTAGCTTACCCTAGCTCTATTTCAATTTTTGTTGCTATTTCATTGTTGTCACATGTATGAAACTGTTTTGCATTGACATTCGCCCAACCAACGAACGACCTCACCCACATGCATGTTGATCTATTTTCTCAATATTCCATTCATGTTTTGCATGCACTGTTTATCACTTCTACTATCACTTAGTGTCGCCATGCATTTCATCGACTTAACCTGCTTTCAGTTGCCCATTGGAGAGTCGGGCCAACCTTGGCTCGGTCTCTGGCTTCATCAAGGTTGCATTGCACAATTTGGAGAAGGAAGGCTCACCTTCGTCTCCAGGTTTGCACATTCTGGTCTAGCATTGACCTCTTGGACTGAATTGTACATTTCTGGAGGTCAGTGGCTGCTTGGCCCAAAAATTTGCACAAATCTGTCCCTGGACCAGCAGTCTTTCCTAGCTGGAATCGCATATTCTGCAATCCAAGCAGCGAACTGCCCCACTGGATTGCACATTTTTTAGTTCCAGCAGTCAGTTAGTCTCCCAGCATCCCGAACTGTGCCTTGTGTAGTCTTGGCAGTCGGTCTCCCACCCTCCCGGCTAAAATTGCGGAACCTTCATGATCATTCACCCAGGTATGTTGCAGGTCATTTCTCATGTTCATTTTGGTTCATTCAACTCCTGGGAATGTGGATGAGGTGAGATCATTCATGAGACTAGTAGGTTACTATATGAGGTTCATTAGGAAGTTATCAAAGATTAGCTATCCTATTACATCATTGCAGAGAAAAGAAAATAAGTTTGAATGGACTAAGGAGTGTGCAACTAGTTTTGATCAGTTGAAGCATTTGTTTACAAATGCTCTAATTTTGAAGATTGCAGATCCTAATTAGGAGTTAGTTGTATGTACAAATGCTTGTAAGGAAGGATTGGGTGGAGTCCTGATGCAGGAAGGATAGGTGGTATGCTATGAGTAAAGGAAGTTGAATGAACATGAGCATAACTATGTGACTCGTGATCTTGAGTTGGCAGTGATCATTCATGTATTGAATATGTGGAGATAATATCTCCTTGGCAGGAGGTTAGTTTTGATGAGTGATCATAGTGGGGTGAGGTACTTATTTGATCAAACCTAATTTGCATTCTGGGCAAGCTAGTTGGTTAGCTACCCTTAGTGAGTTTCATTTTGAGATCAGATACATCAAGGGTAAGGAGAAAATGGTTGCAAATGCTCTTATTAGGAGAGTGCATGTGAGTCACATTTCAGCTGTGAGATCTTATGGGACATATTTGTAGGAGTAGATATTGCATGTAGAGCAACATGATGATAGGCACCAATAATAAAGAAGAGAATGTAATAGTAGAGTGAAGGTGATAGAGATGAGGAGTATCACCTCACGACAGATGGCTTGGTGAGATTTGGGAATAAGATTTATTTTTCGGATGATAGTGAGTTGAAGAAGCTTATCTTGTGGGAGTTTCATGTCAAGCCATATTCAAGTCACTCAGGATACCAAAAGAATTTGGTAGTTGTGAAGATATTCTACCATTGGCCGAACTTGAAAAAGGAAGTGGTTGATTTTGTCATTAGATGTTTGGATTGTTAGCAGGTGAAAGCTAAGTGTGTTGAGGGAAATGTTCCCCTAGGGCTTTTGGGTTGAAACCCTAGCAGACTGAAAGTTGTCTAAACAAAGAAACACACATTCACACAGCCATTATGCTATTTTAAGCAAATTTTATAGTAAGAGGGGCGTACCTTAGGTCCTACGTTTGAGAAGGTCCTTTAGGGTCCAAACCCTTCTTC